>SJYA01009351.1:0-15062 GCA_006410615.1 Neotragus moschatus
TAAGTCACTTCAGTCGTGTCCAACTCTGTGCGACTCCATAGACGGTAGCCCACCAGGCTCCCCCGTCCCTGGGATTCTCCAGGTAAGAACACTGGAGTGGTTTGCCATTTCCTTCTCCAATGCATGAAAGTTGAGATTAGGTCCCAACATAAACCCAAAAGTTGCTGGGGCTGGTATGGGTGAAGATGAGGGCAAAAAGGACCCCACTCTGTCCTCAATTAGATCCCACTAAATTCCCTTTCTTAGACATCTAAGAATGATCACATTGGAGCAGTGAAACTTTGAGACTATCCAATTACTTGTTCGTCAGATAGTCATTTCAGTGCCTACCCTCTGTAAACCCAGTATGCTTTCTTGCACATTGAAATTAGGACTTGACCATGTTCCTTGCTTAACCAATGGAGAGTTAATGGATGTGACACCGGCAGAGACCTTAGACAGGGTTGAATGGTTTGACCTTGGTCCTGCTCTCCAGTGATCAGCCACTAGAAAAGCATGATCCAGGCAGCTGCTATTGCAGCAGCTCTAGAATGAACATGTCTGAAACAGACCTGAAGCCAACTTACAGCCGAAATCAGGGCCATCTGTCTGAGGCTAGGTATGTACCCCAAACACAATTGACATTCAGACCCTTAACCATGAGAATAAATGCCGATTTTTAAGTCAGTTAACTTTAAGGGTTACATGTTATATAGCATTATTGTGGCAAAACATTAATACAAACCTCTCACACACCTTCATTTTTTATCTGCTAGTAGCTGTCATTTAAGCATATGTAGCTTATAAAGAAATCTTTGTTTAAAATTTATTTTTAATTTTTAAAATATTTAAAAATTTTGAAAACACAGGAAATAACTTACCTGCCACAAAAATCTTACTATTAGATATTAGCATTTCCCCCTTCTTGATTCCTATAACAGGAAATTTTAAACTGTACCAAAATTCATGTAAAAAATAAAAATACAATATTTTTGAATGAAAAACATCAGACATGTGAATAATGACTTCCAACTGGAAAGTTATTAGGATCAGATAATTTTTAGCTAAATTCTAGATAAACTTCTAAGAAGAGAACATTTTTATCATAAAGTTATTTCAACCCTGAAGTTATTAATTAGTATTTGTGACATAAGAAATACATATTTGGGTTTTGTTTATTTTTTTTTTTGTCCCTGGTTCCCGACATAGAGTTCTAAAACTTGTAATTTTCTGATTGATAGGGATTATAAGAGAATCTTTTGTCATAATATGTGTTCTTTGTCCCAAGTTCTTGGCACACATTTGCTAAAACTTTTGGAATCTTCTGAGGAATAAACGTTCTCTAGGCTAACGAAATGATTGGTGGCTGTGGGCCCCTGAAAAGTGAAAGTGAAATTTGCTTAGTTGTGTCCGACTCTTTGTGATCCCGTGGATTATATAGTCCATGGAATTCTCCAGGCCAGAATACTGGAATAGGTAGCCATTCCCTTCTCCAAAGGATCTTCCCAATCCAGAGACTGAACCCATTCTTCACCATCTGAGCCACCAGGGCAACCCAAGAATACTGGAGTGAGTAGCCTATCCCTTCTCCAGCAGATCTTTCAGACCCAGGAATTGAATCAGGGTCACCTACACTGCAGGCAGATTCTTTACCATCTGAGCTGGGGTTTGATCACCAGAAAGTCCAAGCAATAATTACAAATTTGGAACCCTGAACTCCTGCCTTGACTTTTGGGGAGGAAACAGGAGCTAGAGATTGATTTATTCATCAGTGACCAGTGATATTATAAATCATGCTTATGCAATGAAGCCTTCATAAATACTCTATAAACAATGGAGTATTGGAGACCTTGCAGGTTGGGAAACACATCCATGTATTGGGAGGGTGGCATAGCACAATTCCATGGGGATGAAAGCTCGTATACTGAGGAACCTTCCATACTTTGCCTTGTATACTTCTTCATCTTCCTGTTCATCTGTATCTTATAATATCCTTTATAAAAACCTTGAAGCATGAGTAAAATATGTTCCTAGTGCTGTGATTATCCTACCAAAATATTGAACCTGAGGAGGGGATTGTGGGTATCCCTGATTGATAGCTAGTAGGTCAGAAGTATAATAGGTTTGAGACTAGCATCTGAGGTCAGTGTGGGATCTGCATCAACTCCAATTAGTTGGTGTCAGAATTGAATTAAGTTGCACACCCACCTGGGGTCCAGAGAATAGGATAACTCTTTCATGTGAGAGAAAAAACACATATATTTGATATCAGATATATGGATAAAAAAAAGCATTATGGTATATTATATTTGAATTAAATTTATAAATCTATAAATTTAATATCAATTTGATAAATATAAAAAGAAAACTGCAAATAACTTATTAAAATAATGTAAATATAAATAATAAAAAATCCAAATAGAATATTAGCATATAAACCTATCAAATAATACACTGTAATAAAGTGAAAATACTTTAAAAATGATAAATTATAAGCAAATGATCACATCAATGATTGTGAAAGATATTTTATTACTTACTAATACAATGTATAACATTTAGCATAATCATAGCATACAAAGTCTTTACAATTTAATGCTCATAACAACCTTGCATAGTATGTGCTATGTTAAGCAACAGAGGGATAGTAAAATGGTATGAAAGATCATAGCAATATATTTCTAAGCTATAGTATTTTTTACTGTTTCAACTGAAGTAATCAAATTGATAGTTATTATTTTACTGTAATCATCATTATAATTTTTGACCTGTAGGAAAGCTAGAAAAAAAATGAGCCAACTGCTATAGAAGCATTAGAAGGGCTACCATAATGTCATTTGAAATGTGATGTTATACCCAGGAAAGTTAAATAAATAAAGCAGAAACACCTATTTTAATATTATAATATAGTCATATGACTGGGTAAAAAATAAGAAAAATAAATAGCTTTTTTTAACAATTAATAATAGCACTTATTTTTAACAGTGATAATGGTATAAATTACAAATAAACTTAATAAAACCAAAGTTTCTACATGAAGAAACCTATATGATCTTATGAAAAATATAAAACAAGATATGAGTGAATACTTTGTGGATGGATCAGGTTTAGCATCATAAATATGATAATTTAAAAAATGATAAACAGATTTTAAACAATCCTGATTAGATTCTAACTTCTGAAAAATTAAATGGCTTTAATATTCATGTGAGGGGAAATACTAGATATTAGCAAGAAAATACTATCAAAGAATATTAAGTGATCACTTTGATATGACTTGAAAAAGGACATATTATGTCACCATAATTATATCATAAGGCACTACTGTAAAATCAGATTGTCAGGTCAGTATAGCAGAGGAGTGAATATAGAAATAGATTTTATTATTTGTAGAAATTTAATGTTTGGTAAATTAATGTTTAATGTTTGCATGATATTTTAATTCAGCAAGGAAGTAATAGTTTCCTGAATAAAGTCTAATGACATACTGTCTGGCCATTGAAAGAAAATAAAGTTTAGGATTCTCCTAGTGATCTAGTGGCTAAGACTTCACACTCTCAGTGCAGGGGGCACAGGTTTGATCCCTGGTCAGGAAATATGCCACAACTAAGAGTTTGCATGCCACAGCTGAAAATTCTGCATGTTGTAGCTAAAGACCTGGCACAGCCAAACAAGTAAATAAGAATTAAAAACTGAAGGAAAAAGAAAGTTTGCCCCATATGGTACTAATAAATTTCCTAGTGAGTTAAACATTTAAATATAAAGGTTTAAAAAATAGTGGGTAAAATATGTTTGTAATTAAGACAAAAGAATCATAAACTATGAAAATAGACATACAAAAACCTATAGATATAAAATTTCTGTATGGGCTTCCTAGGTGGCTCTAGTGGTAAAGAAGCCACCTGCTAATGCAGGAGAGATAAGACATGCAGGTTGGTCCCTGGGTTGGGAAGATATCCTGGTGGAGAGCATGGCAATCCATCCAGTACTCCTGCCAGGAGAATTCCATGGCATTGCCAAGAGTTGGACACAACTGAGCAAACTAAGTACAGCATACACACACACGCACACACACACACACACACACACACACACACACACACACATAAATAAATATCACACACACACAAAAGGTAGAATACTTTTTGAAAAATATTTATAATCAGCAGACAAATTGAGTAACCTGTATGCAGGTGAGGAAGCAACAGTTAGAACTGGACATGGAACAGACTGATTCCAAATAGAAAAAGGAGTATGTCAAGGCTGTATATTGCCACTCTGCTTATTTAACTTATATGCAGAATACATCATGAGAAATGCTGCGCTGGATGAAGCACAAACTGGAATCAAGATTGCTGGGAGAAATATCAACAACCTGAGATATGCAGATGACACCACTCTTATGGCAGAAAGTGAAGAACTAAAGAGCCTCTTGATGAAATTGAAAGAGGAGAGTGAAAAAGTTGGCTTAAAGCTCCACATTCAGAAAACTAAGATCATGGCATCTGGTCCCATCACTTCATTGGCAAATAGATGGGGAAACAATGGAAACATTGGCAGACTTTATTTTGGGGGGTTCCAAAATCACTGCAGATGGTGATTGCAGCCATGAAATTAAAAGACACTTACTCCTTGGAAGGAAAGTTATGACCAACCTAGATAGCATATTCAAAAGCAGAGACATTACTTTGCCAACAAAGGTCCGTCTAGACAAGGCTATGGTTTTTCCAGTAGTAGTGAATGGATGTGAGAGTTGGACTGTGAAGAAAGCTGAGCGCTGAAGAATTGATGCTTTTGAACTGTGGTGTTGGAGAAGACTCTTGAGAGTCCCTTGAACTGCAAGGAGATCCAACCAGTCCATCCTAAAGGAGATCAGTCCTGGGTGTTCATTGGTATGACTGATGCTGAAGCTGAAACTCCAATATTTAGGCCACCTGATGGGAAAAGCTGACTCATTTGAAAAGACTCTGATGTTGGGAAAGATTGATGGCAAAGGGAGAAGGGGACGACAGAGAATGAGATGGACGATATCACCGACTCAATGGACATGGGTTTGGGTGGACTCCGGGAGTTGGTGATGGACAGGGAGGCCTGGTGTGCTGAGGTTTATGGGGTCGCAAAGAGTCGGACACAGCTGAGTGACTGAACTGAACTGAACTGATACAGAGATTATTTTTATAAACTGACAAAAAATAAACCACTCAATAGATAAACAGACATTAATAAACAAAGCTATAAGAGCAAATACAAGTAGCCAGTAAACCTAAAGTAAAATGCTCAAAATCTCTAACGATCAGGGATTGTTGTTCAATCACTAAGTCATGTCTGACTCTTTTCAACCCCAGGGACTGCTGCATGCCAGGTTTCTCTATCCTTCACTGTCTCTTAGAGTTTCCTCAAATCATGCTATTGAGTTGGTGATGTCATCTTTATCCTCTGTTGTCCCCTTTTCCTCTTGCCTTCAATCTTTCCCAGCATCAGGGGAAAAGATTGAAAAGATTCCAATGAGTCAACTCTTCACATCAGGTGGCCAAAGTATTTGAGCTTCAGCATCAGTTCTTCTAATGAATCTTCAAGGTTGATTTCCTTTAGAATTGACCAACTCAATGGAGATGAGTTTGAGCAAACTCCAGATAGTGAAGGACAGGGAAGCAGCCTAGCGTGCTGTAGTCCATAGGGTTGCAAAGAGTTGGACACGACTTAGTGACTGAACAATAACAAATATGTGCGTGTGTGTGTGTATACATGCACATAATGCCTTTAAAAGAGCTTTATAAATTTATGTTGTGTGTTTCCTTAGAATTATCCATCCGTTGGTAGAATCTGAAGTCTCTTAGGGGAATGATTCATCTTCATATAATCAGTCTAACAGATGAATTAAAAGCTACATGACTAGGGAAGCCAGCCAGATAATGTAAAAGAAAGATACTGGATAGTGGGGAATCTTAGGAAGTTAGGGGACAGTGATATAATTCCTATATCATAAGGGGGCAACCCTGCTTGGCGTTAGAATTTTGCCCCTTCTATGGAAATGAGTGAGTTCAGTTTAGCAGATTTTATGATTTTCCAAGAGAGTCATGACATTAAGATTAGGTTATAAAATGTCTCAACCTTCTGCAGCTAAATACTTTGGACTATGGGACTAAGCCTCATCTGTTTGGAAAATTTGCTGTGATGAAATTCTTCTGTATGGTAAATACACTGATATATATGGTTTGTAGAGATCATTTTAATACAAAGAAAGATAAAGGAGAAACTATAAAAAGCATAATTGGGTAGTATAACTTACATTATCTTTGTTCTGATACTCTTTGTATATTTGGGCTTTTTATAGGAACCCAGAAATTTTAGAGCTTCTGAAGAGGGCTTAGAACATTGACAGCCTGTGTTTCAGACTAAGAAAGAGACATTTTTTATTGAAATCAGATTTTGAAGACAATGTTAGCATTTTCACTTGTATGGATAATATATAGTACCTCCATTAGAAAACATGTTTAAATGTTAATGTTTTGCTTATATCTATTTTACTATAAGTTTCTTCTCTTTTTTTCACATTTAGAATCATGATGTTTAATAAGTGCAAAATCCCCTTCTCTATCCCAAGTTAAATATATAAGTACATTATCTTCCTCTTGAGATCAGTATACAAATATTTATTAATATGTTTGTAATATCTCACAAAATTACAATATTTTTATGAGCCAATGTTATAAAAATTATCACATTTCTTACCTCAAAATCAGTATCTCCACAACAGCTGAACATAAAACATGGGCCGATAATGCTCAGTACATCCTTTCTATCCTCATTTTGAATTCTAAACTTTGGCAGAAACACATGCCTGATCTGAGTAACATATCCTATTGGCACACCAGGAGGAGCATTGATTTCTATCTAAAAAAGTGAAAGAATAAATATAATATATCATTATCATCATCATCACTATCATCAGATGTCTAATAAGAGCTCTCATCAGTATAGTCTTTATTTCCAAGTCTACTGAGGTATATTTAACAAATTTTAATATATTTAAGGTATACTATATGATGATTTGATATACATGTACATTGTGAAATGACTACCACATTCAAGTTAACACAGTCATCACCTCATATAGCCACTTTTTTTGGTGTGAATAGTTGGGGTCTACTCCTTGCAAATTTCAATTATACAGTATATAGTTGACCCTTGAAAAAAGCAGGAGTTAGGGGCACTGACTCCCCTGACCCTTACCTCAACCTCCCCACCCCTGTCCTGCACAGTCAAAAATCTGCTGTTGCCGGCTGGCCCTCCATATCCAAAATTCTTCATCTGAGGATTCAACTGAGAGATTGGCAGAGGAGCCTGGTGGGCTGCTAAGAGTTGGACACGACTGAGTAACTTCGCTTTCACTTTTCACTTTCATGCATTGGTAAAGGAAATGGCAACCCACTCCATTGTTCTTGCCTGGAGTATCCCAGGAATGGAGGAGCCTGGTGGGCTGCCGTCTGTGGGGTCACACAGAGTTGGACACGACTGAAGCGACTTAGCAGCAGCAGCATGTGTAAATGGCCCAGTGAAGTTCAAACCCTTGTTCAAGGGTCAGCTCTAATACTGTTAACTATAGTCATCATGATATACATCAGAAGTCTACAGCTTATTTATTTTATAACTGAAAATTTGTACTGATGACCAAAATCTCCCCATTTCCCTCACCTCTGAGTTCCTTGCAACCATCATTTTAATCTATTTACAGGAGTTAAGTTGTTTTTCACATTTAAGTGATAGTCATACTATATTTGTATTTCTATGTCTGATCTGTTTCCTGTAGTATAATACCATCCAGATATATACATATTATCATAACGGCAGGATTTTTCCCCCATTTTTGGCTGAAAATATTCAATTGTGTGTGTAAGTACAGATGTGTATATAAATGTGATCTATCTATATAGATTATATATATATATATATATATATACACACACACATATTTAATCCATTCATCTGTCAACAAACACTTAGGTTATTTCCATATCTTTACTGTTATGAATAATGCTCTAACTAACATAGAATGCAGATATCTTTGAAAACCTGATTTAATATCTGTTGGATATATACACAAAAGTAGTATTGCTAGATCTGAGAGTTGTCCTCTTTTCAATTATCTGAGGAAACTCCATACTGTTTTCTATAATGGCTTTACCAATTTTCATTGCTAACAAGAGCGTACAAAGGTTCCTTTTCTTCTCATCCTTACCAATGTGTATTTCTTGTCTTTTAAAAAAGAGCTTTTCAAGCAAGTGTGGTTCTATTATTCCCATTTATAGAGGAAATAAGGAACAGAGAGGTTAATTAATTTATATCTGATTCCCCAGCTGCAAAGTGGAAGAGATGAGATACCAACTTGGGGAGGCTCCATGCACAGTCTTCACTGTGAAGCACTGCTCTGCTGGTCTTATATATTTTAAAATGTCTGTACCTACAAAAAATATCTAAATTATCCATAGCTCTTTCTTTAAAAGTGTTTAAAAACAGTAGTTTAGATATATGGACAGAGCCCTGATCACTGGGGCAGTTTTCAAATATAAGTGGCAATAATGCTAGGATGGAAAGAAAACAAGGCCTAGAGTCTTCATTCTGCTCTACACTTGGGCCACTTTGAGAGTATCCCAGCATGCTCATCACAACTAAGGGCTTCCTAGGGATACTGTAGATCAATAATATAATGTATGTTAATAAGCTCTATAGATTGTAGAGCATATTCCATCAAATTCTGGTTTCCTCCGATACTCTTATGATAGATATTATATTAATAAATGTATGTGGAGTCATCCCTAAATGACATGGAAAACAAAATAATACAGTATGGACTTCAGTTATCTTTTCAAAATAAGTACAATATTAGACATAAATCTCTGTGTGCCCATATCTCTGTCTGCTCTGGTCTCATGGATCACTGAGTGACCCAGGGAGTGCTAATCTCAGACCAGTGGAGACATAAGCAAAGAGTGACATCCTATAAACACTCTGTGACCTGGTACCTCCCCCTGAGATCCTATTTATCTGTCAAAGGGCTATCAAATATTATGAAAAGGGCACCTGGTCTTTGTGGATTGAAGGTGCTCAAACTTGCATAGCCCTATTACACACGGACTCAAAGGTATAGTGTTGTTCAGTTGCTAAGCCCACATTCCATCAAATAAGTCCATCAAAGTCCAACTTTTAGCAACACCATAAACTGCAGCATGCCAGGCTTCCCTGTCTTTCACTGTCCCCAAGAGTTTGCTCAAACTCATGTCCACTGATGGACATGAGTTGCTGATGCCCTCTAACCTTCTGATTTTCTATCACCACCTTCTCCTCCTACCCTCAGTGTTTCTCAGCATCAGGGTCTTTTCCAGTGAGTTGGCTCTTTGCATCAGATGGCCAAAGCACTGGAGCTTCAACTTCAGCATCTGTCCTTCCAATGAATAGTCAGGGTTGGTTTCCTTTAGGATTAACTGGTTTGATCTTCTTGCTGTTCAAGGAACTCTCAAGAGTCTTTACCAGCACCACAGTTCAAAAGCATCAGTTCTTAAGCGCTCAGCTTTGTTTATGATCCAACTCACATCTGTACATTACTACTGGAAAAACCATAGCTTTCTACAAATGTATGTCAGCAAAGTGATGTCTCTTCTTTGTAATACACTGTCTACGTTTGTAACAGCTTTTCTTCCAAGGAACAAGCGTCTTTTAATTTCACGGCTGCAGCCACCATCTGCAGTGATTTTGGAGCCCCCAAAATAAAATCTCTCACTGTTTCCACATTTTCCCCATCTATTTGCCATGAAGTGATAGGACTAGATGCCATAGTCTTCATTTTTTGAATGTTGAGTTTTAAGCCAGCTTTTTCACTCTGCTCTCTCACTGTCATCAAGAGGCTCTTTAGTTCTTCTTTGCTTTCTGCCATAAGGGTGGTGTTATCTGCCTATCTAAGGTTACTGATATTTCTCCCAGCAGTCTTGATTCCAGCTTGTGCTTTGTCCAGCCCAGCATTTTGCATGATGTACTCTGCACGTAAGTTAAATAAGCAGGGTGACAATATACAGCCTTGGCATACTCCTTTCCCAATTTGGAAGCAGTCTGTTGTTCCATGTGCAGTTCTAACTGTTGCTTCTTGTCTTGCATAGAGATTTCTCAGGAAATGGATAAGATGGTGTGATATTCCCATCTCTTTAAGAGTTTTCCACAGTTAGTTGTGATCAACACAGGGAAAGACTTTGGCATAGTCAGTGAAGCAGAAATACGTACTATTTTGGAATCCTTTTGCTTTTTCTATGATCCAGTGGATAATAGCAATTTAATCTCTGGTTCTTCTGCCTTTTCTAAATCTAGCTTGTACATCTGAAAGTTCTTGATTCACATACTGCAGAAGACTAGCTCGAAGGAGTTTGAGCATTACCTTGCTTGCATGTGAAATGAGTGTAATCGTATAGTAGTTTGAACATTCTTTGGCGTTGCCTTTTTTGAGATTAAAATGAAAACTGACCTTTTCCAGTCCTATAGCCACTGCTGAGTTTTCTAAATTTGCTGGCATATTGAGTGCAACACTTTAAAAGCATCATTTTTAAGATTTAAAATAACTCCATTAGAATTCCCATCACCTCCTGGTGCTTTGTTCATAGTAATGCTTCTTAAGATCCACTTGACTTCATATTACAGGCTCTAGGTGAATGACCACATCACTGTGGTTATCTAGGTCATTAAGTTTTTTTCGTATAGTTTTTCTGTATTCTTGCTAACTTTTCTTAATATCTTCTGCTTCTATTAGGTCCTTGCTGTTTCTGTCTTTTATTGTGCCCATCTTTGCATGAAATGTTCCCTGGTATTTCCAATTTTCTTGAATAAATCTCTCATCTTTTCCATTCTATTGTTTTCTTCTATCTCTTTACATTGCTCACTTAGGAAGTCTTTTTTTTTTTTTAATCTCTCCTTGATATTCTCTAGAACTCTCTATTTAGTTGGNTTGCTGTTTCTGTCTTTTATTGTGCCCATCTTTGCATGAAATGTTCCCTGGTATTTCCAATTTTCTTGAATAAATCTCTCATCTTTTCCATTCTATTGTTTTCTTCTATCTCTTTACATTGCTCACTTAGGAAGTCTTTTTTTTTTTTTAATCTCTCCTTGATATTCTCTAGAACTCTCTATTTAGTTGGGTTTATCTTTCCCTTTCTCTTTTGCCTTTTACTTCTCTTCTTTTCCCAGTCATTTGTAAGGCCTCCTTGGACAACTACTTTGCCTCTTTGCATTTCTCTTTCTTGGGGACAGTTTTGGTTATTGTCTCCTTTACAATGTTACAAACCTCCAAACCTCCGTCAATAGTTCTTCATGCACTCTGTCTGCCATATCTAATCCCTTGAATTTATTTATCATCTCCAGTGTATAATCATAAGGGATTTGATTGCAGTCATACCTGAACGATATAGTGGTTTTCCCAAATGTATTACTTTTCTTCAAATGGAGCACTGAAAAACACGGGAATTGAGATATCTCAGCAGTTAGCTGTCTGTAGGTTGGAAAATTTTGAGATGAACACATCTGTTCTTTTTCTCACTCTTCTGTTCACTTGCCTCTGGAGTGGCATTTAAAGATATTCTCTATGGGACTGTCCTCTGGGTTTGGTCAGGCCCTCATGGTCATTTCAGGTTAGGGACTTGACAAAGATGCCCTACCTTCTCCGCTCTCCCTGAAGATCAAAAAGTCTAGACTCTGAGATCTCTGATCTCACCCCCAGGGGGCACACTGCTCTGGAATATGGCGCTAATGGCTCAGTCTTCCATCTGCCTTCTTCCCTACAATTCACTCTCAAGCATAAACCAAGCTGGTGGACCACTTTTCCTTTAAATCTCATTTGATTCTATGGTTCACTGAAGGGGTGAAAATTTTTGCTGAACTACTTTACAAAGTACTCTGGTAATTGCTCACTGACCTCCTGAAGGCAGCAGGGGATACAACACCAGTGAAATCTTAGTGGTCTCTCCAGAGTTATGACTTCTTGGCCTAGAAGATCAAGAATCCTCATGGTAAAAGGCCTAAAGCCCCCACAGCAAAATCGGGTGCAGCAATCAGTATCCTCTACTGCAAAGTAAATCTTCTGTCCAAGGCTGTTCTTAATTTCATATTTGTTATTTGTTTCAATATGTATAATGACTGAAAATATAGAGGATAAAACCATAATCATCAGGATGTTAAAAATACAGATTAAGACTAAAATATTTTTAGATATTACATTAAATAATATTACATAGGGCAAGCTGTTTAGAGATAAACTAGCATTAGAAAAAAAGGGAAAGAGAGAAGAAAGAGAAGTTATTAGGGTACTGGTAAATTAAGCAATCCATGTGAGACACAGAAGATAAAACAGTATCCTCTGCTGCAGAGTGTATTCTCTATCAAAGATTGTTCTTAATTTTATGTTTGTTATTGGTTTTGTTATGACTAAAACCATAGAAGAGGAAACCATAATAACCACTATGTTAAAAGAATTCTGAATCTAAATATTTTAAACTTACATTTTTTAGGCATTACTTTAGATTATATTTCTTGAATAGTGAGAAGGAAAAGGAAAAACTGTTTGGAGATGATGTAGACAGAGGAAAAAAAAAGACAAAGAAAACTAGAAGGAAATGGTATTAAGGTACTGAGAAATTCAGTATCTATGTAAGAGTATCTGTGAGTATCTATGTGAGATATGGAAGAGAAAACAGCTCATATCTTCCTAATTCCATAGACCACGTCAGAAAGGGAGACTTTGCTGTGAGGGATGGAACAGTGCTGCCAATGGTCACAGTCATGCTAAGTGTATGCAGAAAATGTCTACTTGTTCATGTATTCAACTACAGAGGGGAATATAGGATGGTTGTTACATTTATGTGCCTTACAATATTATATTAAGTAAACGGGCTCATGATTTTGTTTTATAAACCAGTCATCACTTCTTTTTCTGCACTGTGTGAGGAAGGTGTGAGGGGGCTTTCTCTCAATAAGCACATGTGAAAAGGGAGAGAGTTAAAATGGAAGAGCAGGTCAGACTTGCCCTGGGTTCATGGTACCCTTGTTTAGCTCAGCAGTGGTTGTTCAGAATGGGGAGGAGGGATTAGACAAGGGGAAGAGGTGCTTGGCAACCAAGACTACAAGTCACAGGACATCTAGACCACTGGCATCCTAAGTGCACTGTGTACCTTCAGTTCAGTTCAGTTCAGTTCAGTCACTCAGTTATGTCCGACTCTTTATGACCCCATGAATCGCAGCACACCAGGCCTCCCTGTCCGGTGGGGCTAATGTCTTTATGGGGGGAAACAGAGGTGTTCTAAATACTGACACCTATGTGGTATCTTACCAAAGGGCTTCCACTATTGAACCACACTTTGGAAACCTCTCCTTGCTTAAAGCCAGGAAGGAGCAATGAATGGTCCTACTTGTCAATAGCCCTCATTAAGCTGGGTCATAGGATGGTGAAGCCACCAAATAGTGGCTGAAAGTGGTTAAATGATATGTATAGGGACAAAAACCACTCTCTTGTATTGTTGTGCATAGACTGTTAGTCAGAGATGTCCTTCACAAATTTTATCACTATGCCCTCTCTTAAGTGTCTTTGCTCTAATTCAGACAGGACTTTACCTTTAAAAAACCATTCTTGACATGGCCATCTCCCAATCAACATCTGATAAGAAAAAGTTTAATTGATTCAAGAGAAGAGATCTGTTACCTAAGTGTTTCATTAAGCAGCTTAATCTCAAAATTCTTCAAAAATCTCAAAAATCATCTTTTTTATCTTTAAAATGAGTTCAAAGGGCTTGTATAATCCTTAAATTTTCTTCTGGTTACTTACAAAATGAAAACAAGACAAAGAATCTATGGTTATATCTTTATTAAGTTTTGAAATATGGAAAGGAATAAGTGCTGATCATAGCCTCTTATGCTAAAAATAAACTGAATAATCATCATCACTTTATACTACTTTTAAGGTTATAATGTAAACTTCCATTTAGAGACAAAAAGAAAAGAAGAAAATTAAAGACATTTCTTTTAAAAAAACTGAAGATTTATCAAGCAATAAATTTCTTAATTTATATTTAATGATGAAGACATACATATATTTCACAGATATGTATAACTTTTTTATACATAAATTATCAATAGAGTGCTGTATAATGTATGTATATGTCTGGGGGGGGTTTATAATCTCAATAGTGTATAATTTAGAATATCATATTTTTAAAAAATCAGAATACAAATGATTAAACACTGAAGAGCTCCTTTGGAGAGGAAACTTCATTTCAAGAATCTCAACAAAACCAAGAACATTATAAATATCCAATACTATGCATTTTCAATAATGCTTATTGAAAATGATACTCTTAAATTTTTGTTGAGATGCTATTAATGTATAACTGTATTTATTAGTTTTAGGTGTACCTCATAATTATTCATATATCTACATATAATGTGGATTCCCTGGTGGCTCAGACGGTATATAGAGTTTGCCTGCATTGCAGGAGACCTGGGATTGATCCCTGGGGTTGGGCAGGTTCCCTGAAGATGGAAATGACAACCCACTCCAGTATTCTAGCCTGGAAAATCCCATGGATGGAGGAGCATGGTAGGCTACAGTTCACAGGTGGCAAAGAGTCAGACATGACTGAGCGACTTCACTTTTAATTTCTCCGTAAAGTGTAATGCCGCTGCTGCTGCTAAGTCACTTCAGTCATGTCCAACTCTGTGTGACCCCATACATGGCAGCCCACCAGGTTCCCCTGTCCCTGGTATTCTCCAGGCAAGAACACTGGAGTGGGTTGCCATTTCTTTCTCCAATGCTTGAAAGTGGAAAGTGAAAGAGAAGTCGCTCAGTCGTGTTCGACTCTTCGTGACTCCATGGACTGCAGCACACCAGGCTCCTCTGTCCTTGGGATTTGCTATAGTAAGTTAACATGATCATTTAAGATACTCTCTTAGCAACTTTCAAATATATAATACACTGTTGCTAATTATAGTCAGTTTAGTTCAGTTCAGTCGCTCAGTCGTGTCCAACTCTTTGCAACCCCATGAATCGCAGCACGCCA
>SJYA01009352.1:0-14576 GCA_006410615.1 Neotragus moschatus
GACTGTTGGGGCCACTTTTGTTCTGATCTGTTACCAGGTGCGTTGATAATGGGTTCTGATGCGACGCCCATTCCTTCCTTATGCCCTTGCCATGCTGTTTTGATTACTACAGCTTCAGAGTATAGTTTAGGTGCAGTTTCCCTCACACATCAAAGTAACCCTTTTTTATCACTCGTATTTTTCAACATTTTAAATTTCTTATTCTTCCAGTTGGAAAAAACACAATAAAAAATATTTCAGAAAATTTTTATGAGAGTCTCATGAAACTTGCAAATTACCCTGAGAAAAGTTGACATCTTCACAACATCCAGTTTTCCTATCCAAGACCACAGGTAGGAATGGAGCTCCATTTATTTTTTAATTTATTTTGTTTCTCAGAGAAGATTTGCTGTTGTTCTTCTTATCAGCTTTTCACATTTCTTGTTAAGGTTAGTTATTAATGTGTTATGACTGACATTCTTTAAAAATTATGTTTTCCAACTGGTAATGTTGGTATGTAGATGGTTATCGCTATATAGGACAGTGGCTGTCTTTTATATCCAGTCATCTTGCTGAATTCTCTTATTTATTCTAGTACCTTTTTCAGTGAATTCTCTTGGTTTTCAAGATGGACAAAGACCCTCTTTAAATCAGCATAATTCGTCTCCTTTACAATGGCAGTAACACTCTATAGCCACAGGGATCATTTGGTGGATAAATATAAGTTTCTGATTATCTTACTTCAGTTCCTTTATAAGGAAAAAAAAATGGAAATAATGCTAATATATAAAATAACTATCTATGTTGTTAAGGTGCTATGAGTTTTTGGTAAAATAAGGTATTTACTCCAATTTCAGAGTCCTTGCTGCTGCTGCTGCTAAGTCGCTTCAGTCGAGTCCGACTCTGTGCGACCCCATAGACGGCAGCCCACCAGGCTCCCCCATCCCTGGGATTATCCAGGCATCAGAATCCTTAAGAAGTGGTCATCTTTTTGCTAAGTCCTTGCTTCACATCTTACTGCAGTGGCTAAAACTTTCAGATCAATGTTGGATAATGGTATTGGGTTTCATTCACTATCAAGTTCCTAATTTTGACTGGAGAGCTTCCAGGGTTTTACCCAAAGAGCCTGTTAATCAAGCAATCATGCCTCTGAGGCTGTTACATGAATGCAACATGAAAACCACAGACTCCTCTTTAAGGCAGCCTGAAATCTGAAAGCTCCAAACCTCTAACAAGTCTGTTATTTATACATCAATAAAGTTGAAGCAAAAATTTTTTAAGGTTGCTGGAGGTTTCCGGGCCTCGTTTTCTTAAGGCGTTAGTCCTTTCCTGCAGGGATCTTGGGACCTGAGTGAGGCAGAAGCCCAGGAGATCAGAGTACCTTAAACCTTCAGAGGAGTTTCGTTCCCTGTGGAGCTTGGACAGAAAGGGCCCTGGACCTGTAATTCTTTCACTGGCTTGCAGATCCTGACCAGCTGCTTGCTGGCTGTGAGACCTAGGGCAAGTCCCATCACCAGCTCTGAGCCCCACCATCCTCATGGGCAAAGCTGGGTGGCCCAGCACCCCCAGCGGGGTTATGAGGGGCAGCTAGGATGGCGCACGGGAAGTCCAGGCACACAGAAGAGTCCCCGGAGCATTAGCTGAAGCTGAATGTGCTGAGGGATGGTGTGCTGGGTTTACTTAAGAGGGAGAATCCCTCAAGCTTCTCCCGCGAAGCCGTCTATTAGGTGCTCACCCATCAAATCCTCCCCATATCTATGCTCCTGGCACTAGGCTAGGCTCTGTGATCAGGGCTCCACATCCCAGCGCAGGGCGGACGGGGGACAGACAGTAAATGAGCGCAAAGAAACGTGCCTTCCGGCAGGGCGGGACTGGCAAGGGCCTAACGGGGAGCTGCTGATTGCCAAGGTCCCGCCCCGCCCGCACCCGCACCCATATGGAATGCATTGAGCGGCTGGCGGCTGGCGCATTCCAAACGCGGTTGGGCTCTCCCAGGCGCCTTTCCCTGGACCTCACCAGGCCTTCTGCAGGCAGCCAGGGCCTCTGCGCCTGATAAGAGGGCCTCCCGCGGCTGCCTTCCATAAGAACGCTGCCAAGGCCAGCGGGGGAGGTGGGAGGGGTGTCCTTGATGCTCCGTCTCTTCTCCTCCACAGCCCCACCAGGGACCGGGGGATGGCTGGAGAGAAGGGGCCAGTGGCCCCAGGGGCCGCTGGAACCAGAAGCGCTGGGTTGCTTTGTTGTAGGAAAGTAATGTTGAATAGCTGAGTCGACCCCATGGACTGTAGCCCGCCAGGCTCCTTGGTCCATGGGAGTCCCAAGAATACTGGAGTGCGTTGCCATTTCCTTCTCTAGGGGATCTTCCCGCCCCAGGGATTGAACCCGAGTCTCCGGCATGGTCAGGTAGATTCTTTACCGCCAGGGAAGCCCAGAAAATTAATAGAAACATTTCAAATAAAAGTTCCAGGGTAGAGCACAGGGAGCTCTATTCAACATCATGTGACAAACCCTAATAGAAAGGAATATCCAGATTTTTCTTCCACCTTATTTTTCATATTTCATATTTATACATATATATGAGTCACTTTATATGTATGTAAGTGAGTCACTTTGCAGACATATAACTGAGTTACTTGGCTGCACAGCAGTAGTTAACACAACGTTTTAAATCGACTACACTTCAAATTTTAAAAAGGAAATAAGAATCATAAAGTGGGTGTGTAGGGTGCCTCCAACTTTCTATTCTTGATGGAGTCCGGGCTCTAGGGCGGCATTGATTCCAGGCCTGTCACAGAGCAATGTCAGCTCATCCTTGACCCTCGGGGCTCGGTTGAATGAATGACTGGGTGAGGGATGGCTGAGCACCAACTTTGTGTGCCCATGAGTCCCAGGCCGATCTCGTTTCCCTGACGGATGGCCCCTGCTTTAAGCATGGTCCCTATTTACAGAGGAGACAACTGAGGCTCAGAACTGGAATCCAGGCTCCACCCTTCCCTCCACCCGAGAGGTCAGCAAGCTGCCATGCATCCGGACCAGGCTGAGAGCTTGTTGAAACAGAGTGCTAGGGGACCTCCCTGGAAGTCCAGAGGTTAGGGCTCCATGTTTCCACTACCAGAGCTAAAGTGCGATGCCTGGCTGGGGAACTGAGATCCCCCGAGCCATTTAGCTGGGCCAAAAAAGGGGAGGGAGTGCTGGTCCACCCAGATTTTTTTTTTTTTTTTTTTCAGCTCAGTATTTCTGGAGTGGGGCCAGAGAATTTTCATTTGTCACATGTCCCCAGTTAATGCCAACACCCTTGGTCCAGGACACACCTTGGGAACCCCGCCTACACGATGGCACCACCTCTGAATGAACTTTTAGTGATTAGGGAGACCTGGCGCTCCCCACTGGAGTATGAGATGGCCTGCCATCCCATTTATATTATTATATAATATGTAATCTTAGAGAGTTTTGTTCTGTCCTGCGCTCAGGGGCGCCCCCTGCAGCGCACAGTGCCACGTGCAGTCCCCTAAGAGCTCCTGGACACCAGGGCACGCGGACTTTCTCAAGGGAGGGTGCGCCCATCAAGCAATGAGAACAAGTGGTTGTCGACGCTGACTTTTCTTCTGTAAGTGACCCCTGGGAGAGGGGCTAGTCTTGGAAAAAACTGCCCAAGGCTTTCAAGAAAAGGATGTGCAGCAGTAGGCCTGGGGCGCTGAGTGATGGGGAAGGCAGGCCAGGGTCCGAGCATTCTAGGAAGAGGTGACGGGGCAGCTGCTGACCCAGACAGGAAGCTAGTGCGTCACTGCTGAAACCAGGGGTACCCTGGTCAGCAGAGAGCTGGGACAGAGAGTTGAGGAAATGGACGGTTTCTTGGAAACTCCACTTTATTTCTCCAGTTTATTTCCCCAGTGGATACTTGTGGCTTCTTTTTCAGAGTCTAGCCGACCTGAGCAGGGCAGGAGTACCCCCACCCACGCTGCACACCTTTTTAATTAGGCTATTAAATAAAGACACAGATGCATGAGGGGTTTATAATTAATCATCACAACTGCCATTTAGTGTGTCTACTATGTACCAGGCACTTTATATATAAAACCTCAATCAGTCCTCCTAACGACTCCCAGAACATGGGTGCTGAGATTATCCCCTTTTTTCAGACAAGGAAACTGAGGCTGAGAGAGCTTGAAGAACTTAGCCAAGGCCCTAGTCGCTAGGAAATGACGGGGCTCTCGTCTCACCACCTCTAAACCGTCGCTTTCCTCTCCACTGTCCTGCCCCGCCTTTCCTGAACACCTGCTCCGAGCCGGGTCCTGGGTGGGACTGTAGATGAATCATTCAAGTAGTTACCAATTCAACAAGCTCTTTTTTTTTTTTTTTCGTTGAGCACCTACTCTTCTGTAGTGAAGTCGCTCAGTCGTGTCCAACCCTTTGCAACCCGTGGACTGTAGCCCACCAAGCTCCTCCGTCCATGGGATTCTCCAGGCAAGAATACTGGAGTGGGTTGCCATTTCCTTCTCCAGGGTATCTTCCCGACCCAGGGATCAAACCCGGGTCTCCTGCATTGCAGGCAGACACTTTAACCTCTGCACCACCAGGGAAGCACCTACTCTTCTCTAAGGGCTTCTTTGTTTATAGCAGGCCTTATTCCAGAAAGCACTTAATATGGCTTCCTGATACACAAGGGAGTAAAATTCTAGAGGCATGCTCATGTGACAAGGAACAAATGGGAACGGGAGCTGGGAAGGTCGGAGGAATCCAGGAGTGAGACAAGCGGACAGAAGGGGGCACAGAGGGCCCTCTGCGTGACGGGGGACAGACCCCAAATTGTCCTGAGCTTTCCAGCGGCCAAAACCGAATCCACAGGTTCAGTGTTTGTGAGATACCCATGACTCAGGGGCTACCTTGAAGGAAGACCTTCCTGGGGCCCTGAGACCAGAGAGGCCTTCTCCTGGGGAGCTGACATGCGAAGCGCACCAGGGACGCTCAGGAGCGACGCCCCCAGACGGCGTCCCTGCAGCCCCCACAGCGCAGGCCCCGGGCGCTGTTTCCTCTGCCCCACTCCGTGCTGGCCCGGGCCCCAGAGCGGCTCGGAGCAGAGATCACAGAGCAGGGCGAGGCGGCCCCTCTCCTCCCTCCAGTTTAATCGCCCTGCAGCCTTTGTAGGAAACATTTAGAACAAACTGGCATGCCACTAGCTGCCCGCAGTACTCAGGTAAGCTCTAGTTTGGCCTGAGAAGTATACTTAAATGATTTGGATTCGTTGTCAACTTTAAATGGTTAGGAAATTTCACATAAAAAGCCAGATTAGAAAAAAAATAAAAAGGGGGGATTTGACTACCCGGGGCCCACATCCCCTAAGGATAAGAACTGGCTCAGGCTGCGTAGTCTTCCAATGAGCCCCCCACGGCTCCCTGAGGCCCTTTCGTTTGCAGCGTCCCTGCCTGGCCTACAAGCCTTCAGGAGTTTGCAGCCTAGGTTTGGGGTGTTTTGAGCTGTGTCCCTGCAGTGTGTGTCGGAAGCAGTCAGTAACCAGTTTACAGTGGGGGGTCCCAGGCCAGGCTTCTGGGATCTGAGTGCATGTGGGGGGCAGGCTGAGACAGTCTGACAAGTGTTGAGGTACAGGGGTCTCTCCTGGGAAGCTGGAAGCCTGGGTGGCACCTGACAGCACCACCAGTCCAGATAAAAGGGTGAGTAGTGTTCTTTCCAACACAACTTTTGGCAAGTGCAGTGGGGTGGCGGATCGTGAACTTGGCAGATGCTCTTCTGAGTTGCTGGGGTTAGTCCCGAGTCAGGTGCTGTCCGTCACAGTGGTGCTCGCCAGGTGTGAGGGGCCTGGCTTAAAGAGGAGCACTTCCCCAGGCCAGCTCTGGTGCTGGCTGGAGAGACGCTGAGGCGAGGAAGACTCCGGGGACAGAGGAGAGGGCGGAGGCAAGTCGCACTTACATCCAGGTAAGTGCGACATGTTCTCTGGGATCCCCCAGAGACCCACTAAGTCAGGCTGGGGAACTCAAACCCTCCACCACCCCATCCTCCAGAGGAGAGGCCTGGCCTGAGTTTGGGGAATAAATACCATCCAGCCACATAAAGAAGAAGAAGGAGCATCCCAGCCAAAGTGAGGGTACAATCCAAGGCTCTGAGAGGCCCAAAGGGAGGCTGGGAGGAGACAGAGGGGAAGGCGGTCTGGCGCAGCCCAGACAAGGGTAGGAAGGATATGAGACAAGACCACGGCGGTGGGAAGAGGCCAAATCACAAAAGGCCTTGCACGACAAGCCAAGGGGAGGGAGCTTGGCCCTGAGGCTCAGAGGAACTTCTGCAGGGTTTCAAGTCCGGGAGACATATGGATGAACGAATCCATAATAGGCTGGGGTGATCAAGGAGGGCTTCCTGGAGGAGGTCAGACTTGAACTGAAGGAGGGGGAGGGTTTGGAAAGCTGGCAGGGAAAGAGAGATGTGCGTATTCTGAACAACTTGTTACAGTTAAAACTCTTCAAAACCCTCCCACCCCCATGTCCTTTGAAACCGTTTGAATCACAAGCTGCCTGTTAAAGATGTGTTTGTCGGTTATTTGAAAGCTGTGGTTTCTCTTTAGCTGATTCTGGGCCCCATCCTTTGACTAGGAACCAGAAAGGAATGAAGAACACATCCTCTTGCCCAGAGAGCTAATTATTGAAATACTGTGGGCCTCACCAGGGTTTATGGCGTCACTGAGCTCTATCATCCAAGAGCTCCTAATTTCTAACTGGTCAAAGTTTCAGTACATGTTTATGGGCCGTCCCAAAGCCAGCTGGAAGCTTTTTTTCCATGAACTCTCCCTGAGACAAGTAGCCAGGTTTCACATATTAAAATGAAAACGTCAAAAGGTTGTTTAAAAAAATAAAATGCAGCTCAGCTCACACAACCCACATGGGAGTCCAACAGCATCTGCCTGGTTTTTTCCTCCAAAGCTGAGACTCAGGTCAGAAGATGATGTTAATCCCTTGATCACTTTATCCATTCTCTTAACAAGCACTGGGGTTATTTATTGGGTACCCAGGATTGAGCAGGGGCCCAAGATCAGAAGGTGCCTCAGGCACAATTACTCCATCCCCAGGGCCCTCTGGAGTTCAAAACACTCAGTCGTTTACAAAGTTTTTCACGTTTAATTTTGTGAGCTGTCGGTATTGTTATTATTCCCATTTTTTTTAGAGGAGGACACTGAGGCTTGTAGAGGTAACCTGCCCAGAGTCACAGTAATAGTAAGCAGTAGAACTTGACCTTGGATCACACACATTCAGGCTTCCTTGGAAGCTCAGACGCTGGGTTCGACCCCTGGGTTGGGAAGATCCCCTGGAGGAGGGCATGGCAACTCACTCCAATACTCTGGCCTGGAGAATCCCCATGGATGGAGGACTGACCAAGCACAGCACAGCCACATTCAGAACCTACATTCTGTCCACTTCTGCCTGCCCTTTCCAAGCAACACCATCCAACAGTAATGGGCTTAGGTTGAACGACAGCTCTAAGAGGTTTAGCTGTATCTGTTCGATATCTGCCCTCGTTTTTGAACCCGATTTCTCCTCTGAGGGATTCCCCGATTGTGAGGCAGAAGAAAACTAGCATCCAGTTCCCGCCGCACCATTGCCATAGATGCCTACTGAAGCCCGGCGCCTCCCCAGCAACCCCTGCCTGGACCGTGGACGTGAAAGGCACAGCCGCCGGCAACCAGACATCCACTCCTGGACTGACTCTTGAGTGAGCGGAGAGATGACCCGTGGAGGCCAGAATCACCCTCAGGAGGGACCCCAGATCAGACTGTCTGCAGTGTTCCCTTGGCTGACTTCCTGTGGCTCTCAGACCTCTCAGCCCTTCAAGCTGACACCAAGCTAGCTCTTCCATGGGATTCCATTCCCATCTGGGTCCTTCTAGCCTGTTAAGGGTCAAGAGTGTAAAGAAAGAGGCTAAGGGAAAACCCATGGGTATGAAATGCTGAAGGAACAATGGGCTGGAATACACAGAAGGGCAGGAGAGAGAGGATTAAGGGGACCTGAGAAATGTGCCAGGGCACGCTCAGGAGATGGGCTGGGAAGGGCTCAAGGCTCTGAAAGAGGGCTCGTCAGGATTCTCCAGAAAAACAGAACTGACGGGGATGAATAGATGTTGGTGCATAGTTGCATGTATATATAGGTACACGCTGTGCTGGGCTCAGTCGCTCAGGCGTGTCTGACTCTTTGTGACTTCATGGACTGCAGCCCACCAGGCTCCTCTGTCCATGGGGATTGTCCAGGCAAGAATGCTGGAGTGGATTGCCGTGCCCTCCTCCAGGGGATCTTCCCAACCCGGGGACTGAACCCAGGTCTCCCGCATTGCAGGCAGATTTTCTTCCTGTCTGAGCCACGAGGGAAGGTCAAGAATACGGGAGTGGGTAGCCTTTCCCCTCTCCAGTAGATCTTCCTGACCGAGGAATCAGACTGGGGTCTCTTGCATTGCAGGTGGATTCTTTACCGGCTGAGCTGCCAGGGACGCCCATATAGACACATACATATATAGATACAAAGATAGATTCGTAGATAGATGATTGAGAGATACACCTTGTTTAGTTGCTAAGTTGTGTCCGACTCTTATGCGGCCCCATGGACCTGCCAGGCTCCTCTGTCCATGGGATTTTCCACGCCAGAATACTGGAGTGGGCTGCCNTGGGGTCTCTTGCATTGCAGGTGGATTCTTTACCGGCTGAGCTGCCAGGTACGCCCATATAGACACATACATATATAGATACAAAGATAGATTCGTAGATAGATGATTGAGAGATACATCTTGTTTAGTCGCTAAGTTGTGTCCGACTCTTACGCGGCCCCATGGACCTGCCAGGCTCCTCTGTCCATGGGATTTTCCACGCCAGAATACTGGAGTGGGCTGCCATTTCTTCCTCCAGGGAAATCTGCCCAACTCAGGGATCAAAACCGCATCTCCTGTGTTGGCAGGAAGGTTATTTACCACTGAGCCACCAGGGGAGCACAGCTAGATACAATGATAGGTATAAAATAAATATGTATATACAATTTAAGAAAGAAATACCTTAATTTTAATAAACTGGCTCGTGGGATAGTGGGACTGGCAAGTCTAGAATCCATAAGGCAGGCAGATAGACTCAAACGCAGACCAGAGTTGATGCTGTGGTCCTGACGCAGCATTTCTTCTGCGGGAAGCCTCAGTGTTTGCTCTTCGGACCTCCAAACGATTAGATGAGGCCCCCCCCCTACACACTGTTAGGGTCATCTTCACTGACTTTTTTTAATGTATGCTGCTGCTGCTGCTGCTGCTGCTAAGTCACGTCAGTGGTGTCAGACTCTGTGCGACCCCATGGACCAGACCAGGCTCCCCCGACCATGGGATTTTCCAGGCAAGAGTACTGGAGTAGGTTGCCATTGCCTTCTCCTTTTATGTATGAACACTTTGTAAAGTCTTTGTTGAATTTGGTACAATATTGCTTCTGTTGTTTCTGTTTTGGGTTTTTAGCCATGAAGCATGTGGGATCTTCCTTCCCATCAGGGAGTGAAGCCACACCAGCTGCACTGCAAGGGGAAGCCTTGAGCACTGGATCACCAGGGCAGTGCCTTCCCTGACCTTCAAGGTTAACTGCACCTACAAAATCCCTTTACAGCTGCTGCTGCTACTGCTGCTAAGTCGCTTCAGTCGTATCCGACTCTGTGCG
The DNA here is from genome assembly GCA_006410615.1 of Neotragus moschatus. NCBI lineage: Eukaryota > Metazoa > Chordata > Mammalia > Artiodactyla > Bovidae > Neotragus > Neotragus moschatus. The sequence continues at coordinate 9,650 of SJYA01009352.1, forward strand.
ACCCCACAGACGGCAGCCCACCAGGCTCCCCCGTCCCTGGGATTCTCCAGGCAAGAACACTGGAGTGGGTTGCCATTTCCTTCTCCAATGCATGAAAGTGAAAAGTGAAAGTGAAGTTGCTCAGTTGTGTCTGATTCCTAGTGACCCCATGGACTGCAGCCTACCAGGCTCCTCCATCCATGGGATTTGCCAGGCAAGAGTACTGGAGTGGGCACCTAGGCTCAAGTTTGATCACCTGTGTGCCAGAATTAACCTGCCTGGAAGGGTCATCCTAGGTTGGTACCTCCTGGGACCGTCAGAGAGGGATGAATGTCGATAGGACCAGCAGTTGGAGTGGAGACACTCAGGTTGGTATCGGGTCGTCTTCTGGGTGCAGAAGAGGACACAGCTCCTCGGACTTACCAAAGGTTCCTTGCCAAAGCTGAGTCGGTGGTGAAGGGTTTGTGCACAGGTACCTCCTGGCTTGAGCCTGTGTTCTCTCTGCTTCCCCTTCAGCCACACAGACAGAGCCCCTTGCTGCAGAGTCCCGTCCCTGAGTCTCCCGCTGCCATTCCCCAGGCCGTCCCCCTACCCCCGCCACCGGGCCACTTTATGGCTGGCTGCCCCAGCATCTCTATTTCAGCTGCCTATTCAAACAACCTGTGCCTGCCTGCCATCCCCCCCAACCCAGGTCCCAGGACCTCTTTCCTGGATGCCCTCTGCTCTGGATTCCCTCCCCCCTTTCTCTAGCTGCCTCCCCACCCTGGCNAGAGTCCCGTCCCTGAGTCTCCCGCTGCCATTCCCCAGGCCGTCCCCCTACCCCCGCCACCGGGCCACTTTATGGCTGGCTGCCCCAGCATCTCTATTTCAGCTGCCTATTCAAACAACCTGTGCCTGCCTGCCATCCCCCCCAACCCAGGTCCCAGGACCTCTTTCCTGGATGCCCTCTGCTCTGGATTCCCTCCCCCCTTTCTCTAGCTGCCTCCCCACCCTGGCTCCCAAAACAAACCCTGGGCCTTTTGAAGCGTCACGGGTGGGATCCAGACCCCAGTGGTCTGAACCGCGTCTGAAATGAACAGCTCTTGGGTTTCCCTGGTGGCTCAGTGGTAAAGGATCCACCTGCCATTGCAGGAAGCACGGGTTCGATCCCTGATCCGGGAAGATCCATAGGCTGTGGAGCAACTAAGCCCGTGCGCCGCGCCCGGTGAGCCTGTGCTCTGGAGCCTGGGAGCCGCAGCTACTGAGCCCACAACTGCTGAAGCCTGTAAGCCTAGAGCCTGTGCTCCCCAACGAGAGAGGGCACCGCAGTGAGAAGCCTGCGTACGCAGCTAGAGCAGCCCGCCCAGCAACAAAGGCCCAGTACAGCCAAAAAGAAAATAAATAAACACACTTTTAAAAGTCAGGTTTCTTTAAAAATTAAAGTGAAGTGAACAGCTCTTGGCTCACAGGCTCCTTGCTCAGGGCGTCTCCCACACAAATTGGACTCCGTCCACGCGGCTCTGGCCCAGGTGTTTCCTGTCCATGGCAGGAGGTATATGGGATCATGAACTGTAATCTTGAAAGGGGCAGCTGTTAACACGGATCCAGGTGGTCCTCGCTTAGGCCCAAAGACTGGGGAGCAGGACAGAGGGGAGCGTGAATGAGAGTTCCTCGTGAGAGCAACAGCAGAACAAAGATGCTCTTTAGACCGTAATAGACACACAGCCTCTCCAAGCTGGTTGTCACCTGCACGTGCCCCACCCGGGCAGGGACGCCCTCAGAAATCCCCGAGAATGTCTCATATCACAGAACACTCAACCAGGAGGGTTTAAAAATAAATTTTGGCAGTAGGAAAACTCGAGAGGACCGCTGGAGATCTGACAAAAGCAACAAGACATAAATCTCTTCAGCAGGGAGGCAGAAACTTTGATCAAATTATGGCTCATTGACTGATTTACCGCTTGACCTTAAGCAAGTCTTTTTCTGGATGACCTTGAGCAAGCCTCACCTTCTCTCCCCATACCAATCTTCCCATCTGAACATGAGGAGTCGGGAACATAATTTGAAAAGTCCTTTCCAGTTGTGGAAAAAAATCATTTTAAATTGTAAAACATTAATTTAGAAACCATAAAGTTACTGAAATAATGACATCAAGGCGAAATTTACCCCTTCACAAGACTAATATTTAAAGAGTTATTTTGTTTTAGACAATTATTTAAATATCACCCAAATGTCTATGAAATGGAGACTAGTTAAACTATAATAATCCAAACAGTGGAATATAATCAGACAAATGTAACAATATATATAGTGAAATACATTGCAATAGTTTTAGTTCCTTTTTGCTTTTTGTTAATGATGTAGATATCTACAAACTGATATAGAAACATTCCCAAAATGTTTCTAGAAAACATTGTTATAAATTACAAAGTGAATAAAGGTGGGGGGTAGAACAGTTTGCTATTACATTTGTTACACTTGTGTTCACAAAAGGAAGTGTTTGTTTTTTTTTGAAATTGAGATATAGTTGACATAAAGTTGTACTCCTTTCATGCGTACAACATAATGATCTGGTATCTGTGTATCTTGTGAAGTGTTCGCCACAGTAAGTCTAGCTAACATCCATCTGCATGTACTGTGCTCAGTCGTGTCTGATTCTCTGGGACCCCATGGACTGCAGTCCGCCAGGCTCCTCTGCCCATGGGATTCTCCAGGCAAGAATACTGGAGTGGGTTGCCATGCCCTCCTCCAGGGATATTCCCAGCCCAGGGGCTGAACCTAGGTCTACAGCATTGCAGGTGGATTCTTTACTGTCTGAGCCACCAGGGACGCCCAAGAATACGGGAGTGGGTAGCCTATCCTTCTCCAGGAGGACTTCCTGACCCAGGAATCAAATCGGGATTTCCTGTGTATTGCAGGCAGATTCTTTACCTGCTGAGTTCCCAGGGAAGCCCTATCCATCTGCATATATAGTTACAATTGTCTTTTTCAACACACACAAAAAAATCAGTTTTATTCCTATACATTAACAATAAACTATTCAAACAGGAAATCAATAAAACAATCCCAATTATGGCATCAAAGAGAAAGAATAAAATATTTAAAATCAAACTTTACCAGAGAGGTAAAATACTGGTACGTGGAAAACTAAAATATTGATGAGTGAAATGAAAGATGCAAATATATGGAAAGTCATTCTGTGTTTATGTACTGGAAGAATTAATATTATCTAAATGTCTATGCTACTCAAGGTGGTTATAGTTTGTCTCCTACATGAAATGCCCAGCAAGGGGTTTGACTCCCAGGGACCAGGTGGTGTCTGTTTCCCATCTGCTCTTCGTGAAGCTGGGCGCCCAGCCACCAAGTTGACAGATTCATGGATTGCTTGATTCCAGAAAAGAGGCCTTGTAATTATTGGAATTCACTAATAAATGCTGATCTGTATTTTATCTGCTGTACAATGGCATAGATTAACAAAGGAACCAGCACCCTAGCTTTGGACTAGAATTCCATGTACTTACCTATTTAACTCCATCTTTCACGATCACATTCTTTGTATCATACCAATCAGAAGCTCTGACTGAATCTAATGTGCTATGCTACACCGCTTCAGCTGAGTCCAACTCTTTGCAAGCCTATGGGCAATAGTCTGCCAGGCTCCTCTGTCGGTGGAAGTAAGAGATGGACCTAATTCATTAAAAGGGAGAAGGAAATGGCGATCCACTCCAGTTTTGCCTGGAAAGTCTCATGGACACAGGAGTCTGGTGGGCTACAGTCCGTGGGACAGCCAAGGGTTGGACACAACTTAGTGACTAAGCCAATTCGTGAAAAAGAGAAGACCAAACAACTCTTAAATAATCAATGTGCTGTTTCACGGATCAAATCTTTATATAAAGATCATTTGCAGAGAAAGAGTAGAAACTCTTCGTTTGTTCTAAACATTATGTTCTGACCAGTGAGAAAATCTAAAGCAGAGACTGGAGAAGTGACTTACTCAGAGTAAGGGAGAAACAAAGCTTAGATTAAGCTCATAAAATCAAATACTTTTGTAATCAGAGGCACCTTAGAGATCATTGGTATTTACTCAGGACTGATCACTCCTTGTCAAGAGCCCATTTTTTAAAAAATAATTTCTATATTAAAAAATTCATTTTAACAGTATTTTTATAAAAATGAAAACATAATGAGAAGTAAAACTACAAAGTGTTTATTGGAAAAAAATAAAATTTCCGACAATACTGAGTGTTGGTTGGTTAGATATATTTATTGGAAAGACTGATGCTAAAGCTCTGATACTTTGACCATCTGATGAGAAGAGCCAACTCACTGGAAAAAAACCTGATTCTGGGAAAGACTGAAGTCAGGAGGAGAAGGGGTTGACTGAGGATGAGATGGTTGGATGGCATCATCGACTCGATGGACATGAGTTTGAGCAAACTCTGGGAGACAGTGAAGGACGGGGGAGCCTGGTGTGCTGCAGTCCATGGGGTTGCAAAGTCGGGCAGGACTGAGCGACTGAACACCACCAACCAAGACTGCCACGGCGACCTGTTGATGCGTCTGTCCACCAACCCTATGGCTGGATCTGGGGCTCTGGAAGCCAGAGACTGGGATGTGTCCATCTTCATGGCACATCCTCCTCTGCCCCTAGGAATACTTGGCATGCTTGCCCCTCACGGGCTGCTGAATGTTGCAAATGTGAATAGAGCTGTTCTTTACCAGACGGGGGATCAATCCAGAGAAGAGAAGGGACCCAGCCCTTCTTTACCAGACGGGGGGATCAATCCAGAGAAGAGAAGGGACCCAGCCCTGGCTGCACTGCAAGCTTGGGAGGCATGGGGTGGGGCCACCAGGATCTCCTGCATCCCAGCAGAGGCGCTCCTGGGCTCACGGAGAGGACAGACACTTGATGTCTCTCATTTCTCCACAAAAGCCGCAGGTAAAGCTGTTTATGGCCTGGCAGCCAACC
>SJYA01009353.1:0-14783 GCA_006410615.1 Neotragus moschatus
CAGAAGGAATTGGAAATCCTGTCTAAGTTGGGCCCCTGTTCACTCCAGGAAGGTGTTAGCCATCCAGGGACCTACAAAGCCAAAAGTGTTTCTGGAGCGAGCCATGGTCCCAGCCACACAGAAGCCATTCACCCTCTCTGCACACCTAGGGGTGAAAGAGATGCAAACAGGGACTTATCCACTAAAAAGCAAATGATGGTCTCAAACCGACCCTTTCCTCCACAGACTGCTTCATTAGAACAGACGTGAAAATCAGCGATTTTACTACTCCTCTGGTCTAAACTAACATGCCTCCTAAGCACCTGGTTACAGTCACCTGTATTTAGGAGTTGATTCCTCATCTACTTTTACAGCAGAAAAATGGCGACTAAGCAATGTCGATTAGATGGTGCTTTCATGCTGACAGATACGGGAGAGTTAGTGAAGGAGCAACTTCCGCTGCGTACGATCGCTCCAGAAGTATCTGCATCCACCCGCAACCTGAACTACCGTTCCCCATGACAGCCTCGATATGCACTTGCCCAGGACCCCTGGTCCTTCAAAATTCAACCAAGAGTTGCCTGTTTTTGCCAGCTTAGCATTAAATGTATTTTGAGGACATATCCAAGCCTTTAAAAACTTATCACTCACTTGGGGGTAGCTATTGCTGAGTACCCACTCGGGACACCTCTCCTACGGAGTAGGGGCTGGGGGGCTGTCCCGAGGGAGGCAAAGGGGGTAGAAATAGAGAAAGGGGAGGTGGGATGTGGCAGCATGAGGAGCCTCGTTCTTTTTGGTAGAATGTCTTCTGGAACATGCTGCAGGTAAGAGCCTAACTGTTTTAAGCTCAATAAAGCCTCTGTGTGGATAGGTGCAAGCTTAAAACAACAAGAAGAACAAAATAAGAGAAGCCTGCTCTCGTAGATCCAGAGAAGAGACCTGGGGTGACCAGAGGCAGGGGAGGGAGGCAGGCAAAAGGAGGGAGGGGGGCCCAGGGCAGGAACAGGGCCCCAGCACAGACGGAGGGGAGTGCCTTGCTGCCCAGCACAGATGGGGAGGACTTTGCGTGGAGGAAGCACAGCTCAAACTGATCCCGGAAGGACAAAAAAGAGTGGTCCAGGAGGGTGCTGGCGGTGGGGGCGTGGCTGAGGAAACCACGCCCTGTGCTGGCCCGTCGGGTCTCAAGCATCTCATGCACTGACCGTGCTGGGCAAGTTCCCGATCTTCTTTCACAGGCGAAGACCTCGCTGGGAAACCAGGCACCTAACGATGGTGGCAGGGAGCCCCTTCCACCTCCACGCAGACCATCCCTACCTCGTGCTCTCACAGACCCTGCCCTCTGCCTCTCACTTACCTTCATAACACGTTCCTAGCTGGATGAGAAAGCAGAACGCTCCAAGCGGAGAGTTAAACGGCGCCTGGGCTGTCATCAGAGATGAAACGCCCAAGGAAACCTCAACTGCCCTAGAGCTAACGGGACCCCAGCCCAGCAAGGCAGCTTTGGGATGGCAGCTTCCATGGGAAAAGGTGAAGGTGGAAGTGACCTGCTCCCTGGAAAACCTCCTAGGCCAGGTCTCTGGAAACTGGGGTTGGAGATCGGCTGAGGCCAGGAACCAGAAAGCTTGAGTTTCCCAACTCTAGCTTCCTGCCCGAGGCAAGTTACCCTCCCAAGCCACTGGGCTGATCTCAGCTCCTACTGTGCTTTGGGATAAACTCCAATTTACCCCAAACTTAAAGTTGGACAAGCAGAGTTTTCTTTGTAATATAGCTTAATCCTTCACTGTTCAGCAACCGCTTCAGGAAAATGCTTTGCAGAGCTCTCGGAGGGCAGTTCATGCCCGAGGGTCTCCTGTAGGCTCCACGACTGAGCTTAAAAGCATCAGAACTCCCCAAACTTGGAGTTTCAGTTGCTCAGAAGGAAATTCCTCAGAAGCAACAGAAAGGGATACAGTGACCTTTTCAGGGAAAGCAGAAAGGCATCTGTGATGAAGAGAGCAATCACACAGCCAAGCACAAACTGCACCCATGAAATGCTGACTTCCTACACACCTTTCTCCTGGTTTTGTTTATAAACGAGACTTTAAATATCTACAAACCTAACAAGGCTGTTATGACATCCCATTACAAATCATCTTAGGACACAGCAGTAAACACGACTTTCTTCTTGGAAGATAACACCCATATATAAACCCCTGCCACCTTCGGGCCCTGTCTTGGAGCTGGCTACACAGCTGTAAGTCAAGCATCTCCGTGGACCACAGGGTGACATAAACCTTGGACGGGTGTCAAGAAACACATCAAGAATAATCCCTGGAGGCTATATTTTATCTTGGACCTTTTTGTCACTCTGGCTGTTTCATAATTGAAAGAAAACCCGGTTAAAGCTTTTTATCTGAGAAATCTGACTTTCGAACCTACGTTTCCTTAACCAAAATGGGTTCACCTTATGTTTATAAACACAAATGCTAGTTCTCTTGCTCTACATTTTACCAGCTGCTCAGGAAAGCCTTTTACTGTGAACACCCACATTCTTAATGAAAACCTGTAAACACACTCATTACATCAGACTGATGAAGGGAAAGAACAGTATTTACTCTTAGACAAAAGTTAATCCACAAATCCTGTCCAGTATACCTGGAAACGTACAGCTGAGGATTTAGTCCTTTAATTTTACATAGTTTGCACTGATACTTATATAACCATATACCAGTGCTGCGGACCAAGCTCAGGAGCTCGTGTAAGACACGAAGATCCTCCTCTTCACACTCAGTGCCTGATCATCTTTGAACCAACTCAGAGATGGACTACAGCACAGACGTAGCTGCACTGCAGTGGAGACCTACCACCATTTCCAATCCTGTTCAGTTTGCAGAACCATTCCAAACTTCCAATAGCTGAAATATAGTGAACTATGGGACACAACTCATTTACTACTTGGGGGCTGCTTATGAACGCGAAAGTGAGGCAAGACTGCTCCAACACTACAGACCAACCGAAGCAAAAAGGAAGATGGCTGAAGGTCTACGTTCACCTCCTCTTGTTTCTTTCCCTGCCCTCCTGCTGTGCGCTTCAGCTGCCCTTGAGAGCATCAGGTTTACCTCCAGAGCTGGAGGCCTGGGAGCTCACGCAGCACTGTGGTTAAACACACACTTCAGCATCTACCTTTGCTCAAACTCCAACCACTCACTATGGGACACAAACACTGTTATCCATCTCTTCAAGCCTCAGGTTGTTGGCTAACTGTATACAAAATGGGGATAATAAAGGTGTGCGTCTGAGGCACTGATAGTAAAAAGTAAAAAGAAATGTCTAACAAGCCACTCAGTATTTGACTCACAAGTATTGAGTAAGCGTTAGCTGGTATTATTGTGCTATTCACAAAGCTTTCTTCCCAGAATGATGTTTAAAACTTCTCATAGGTCAACACTATAGTGAACTTTCTGTTCCAGACCCCAGGGCCCTACCCCTGCCTTGTTAAATACACTATTTAGCAAACAGGCCAAGGTGCAAGACGGGAGACAAAATAACTTCGTGTTGTTCCTACCAAGGACTACCAAGGCATTTCTAAAGAGAGGAGGTCCCATCAGCCTCCACTGCCTTAAGAGGTGTGTTGCAGGGAAAGTATAAGAAGAAGGCCTAATTTTAATTTTATATCAGCAATGGAATGATCTGGGGAAGATTCTTTGTCTGAAGCTAAAAATCTGACAACTACTCAAAAAAGGTAAAGATTTCTAAGTGAAAAATGGAATTGAACTGTGAACATTTCAAATTCTATTAATATAATTTATTATTAGAAGGTGTTTACATTATGTAATGGGCTTCCCTGGTAGCTCAAATGGTAAAGAAGCTGCCTGCAATGCAGGTGACCTGGGTTCGATCCCTGGGTTAGGAAGATCCCCTGGAGAGGGAATGGCAACCCACTCCAGTATTCTGGCCTGGAGAATTCCATGGGCAGAGGAGCCCGGCAGGCTACAGTCCATGGGGTCACAGAGAGTTGGACACGAGTGAGCGAATAACACAAACACCTTATGTAATAAAAATAAGGTGTTTACTGTGGATGGACGTACACTTATTTGATCCATACAGAACCCCAAGCTTCACCACCTTAAGGCCCAAAGACTCAGGCCAGTGCCTCCATTCATTTATTCATCCATTTACTTTTCAGTTTGTTCATTCATTTGCGTTTTGAATGACCATTTATTCAGCATTTCCTGTGAACCAGATTCTGTCTGATCTGGCTTTATGTACTTTTTAAAACTGCCTTTTAAGTAGTTGACACTTGAGGTGAACAGCATCAAGTATCCTTAGAGAGGAAGACGATGTCTGACTCAAATGGAAGGCTGTGGTTTTAGTGGGGCAATTTTCAGGGTGGTCTCTACCACAGGACTGGCTAACCACTTGCTATGATGTTGGACATAGTCCACAGCTCTGGTGTCCAATGCGTGGCCACTACGTGGCCACTGCAGGCCTGAAACATAGTTAGAGCATTTAGGAACAGAAACTCGAAAAGTGAAAGTGTTAGTTACTGAGTCACGTCCGACTCTTTGCAACCCCATGGACTGTAGCTTACCTGGCTCCTTTGTCCATGGAATTCTCCAGGCAAGAATACTGGAGTGGGAAGCCATTCCCTTCCCCAGTGGACCTTCTCAACTCGGGGACCGAAGCCGGGTCTTCTGCATTGCAGGCAGATTCTTTACCATCTGAACCACCAGGGAGCATTTAGGAACATAATCGCTTAAGTGTATATAATTTTAATTAAATGTAAATAGCCACAAGTGGCCCATGGCTACTCTATTGGACAGTGCAGCTCTTGAGAAGATGATGCTGAATGACTTGTGAGACAATTAGAAGTTTCTCCCAATCAGTGGTAAATAAACAAAAGGGGCCTGCAGAGGTCCAGGGGCAGCACCAGCCTCCGCCTCCTGGCTTCTCTGACGATTTATCTATATCCTCACGTGTCTTCCTTCTGCTGTTCCTCAGTGGAAACAAACAGTTTCTCTTCCCCAAAGATGACCCTTCCACTTTTGTTCTGGATTCCATTCCTTCCATGGACCAGTTTGATTACTTCCTCTCTTGTTCATCATCAAGTTTTCCTTTGACACTGGATCTTTCCCCCTTTGGCACATAAACATGTTTGTACTTCTCTTAGATTCAAAACAAAACTTCTCTTGAACCTACTGCTACCCTCCTGCTGCCATTGTTTTGCTCAGGCCCAACCTAGCCTCTTGAAACTGGAGTCTGCCTCAGTCTTTCTCTCATTATCCAGCCTGTGTTGACTCATACCCCACCCTTCCCCTGACATGGCTCTCCTGAAGGCCCCCACGTCCTCTTTGACTCCAGATCCAGTGGACTTGAGTCTCGCCTAAGCTGACTTTTGTCACTTCTGGTCTGTTGATCAATTCCTCCTTCCTGAAACCAGTCTCCCTATTTTCAGGACAGCACTCATCTCCCTCTTTTTTAGGCCTTGACCCTCCACACTGCTTTGTGGGCTCCTTGGTGTTCTGATGGCTTTTGTCTCCAGCCATTTCCCCTCTCACTGCACATGCTCTTTTTTTGGAGTCATGTCTACCCAGATCCATGGTTTTATCTGACATTCACGTGCCAATGACCCTCAGAATTCTATTTCCAGCACCCATCTCTCTGCTCTACCCCAGCCTCACATATGCAGTTGCTTACTGGGCATCACAGGCATCTCAGATTCAACCAGCCTAAACCTTAATCCACGCTCATCGCCATTAAACGAGTTCCCTCCTAAGAATTTCATATGCTAGAGACTGGTCTATAATGAACAATGAGACCAGAGCCAGACAGAAACCGGTGTTTCCTCCACATCTGGTCCACCAAGTCCTAGAGGTTCGATCCTCCTCATTTCTTATGTCTTTACACTTCTCTCAATCCTGACAGCCACTGTTGAGCCAAGGACTTCATACTTTTCTGGCCTCAGTTCAGTTACTCAGTTGCGTCCGACTCTTTGCGACTCCATGAATTGCAGCATGCCAGGCCTCCCTGTCCATTACCAACTCCCGGAGCTCACTCAAACTCATGTCCATCGAGTTGGTGATGCCATCCAGCCATTTCATCCTCAGTCATCTCCTTCTCCTCCTGCCCCCAACCCCTCCCAGCATCAGAGTCTTTTCCAATGAGTCAACACTTCGCATGAGGTGGCCAAAGTACTGGAGTTTCAGCTTCAGCATCATTCCTTCCAAAGAACACCCAGGGTTGATCTCCTTCAGAATGGACTGGTTGGATCTCCTTTCAGTCCAAGGGACTCTCAAAAGTCTTCTCCAACACCACGGTTCAAAAGCATCAATTCTTCGGCACTTAGCTTTCTTTACAGTCCAACTCTCACATCCATACATGACCACTGGAAAAACCATAACCTTGACTAGACGGACCTTTGTTGGCAAAGTAATGTTTCTGCTTTTCAATATGCTATCTAGGTTGGTCATAACTTTTCTTCCAAGGAGTAAGCGTCTTTTAATTTCATGGGTGCGGTCACCATCTGCAGTGATTTTGGAACTTCACTCTAAAAATATCTTTACCTCATAGGCACTTTACCCTCCTGCAATCCAGTCTTCAGATTTCATTATTTGAGTCAACTTGCAAAATGGCATTTTCTGAGAGGCTCTGGGCTCAGTCATATCTGACTCTTTGCCACCCTTTGGACTATAACCCACAAGGCTGCTCTGTCCATGAGATTTTCCAGGGAAGAACACTGGAGTGGGTTGCCCCTTCCTCCTCCAGGGGATGTGCCTGATTCAGAAATCAAACCTGTGTCTCCTGCGTCTCCTGCATTGGCGGACAGATTCTTTACTGCTGAGCCACGGGGGAAGCCCCTCCGTGAGGGCTTATTCCTCTTCTAATAACAAATACTAGCAAAGCGCAAGTTTTCCAAATGAAGAGCTACACTAGAAAACAGCAGAAAACAACCCAGTTATGGGAGACAGTTATTTCAACATGATTGGACAGGAAAAAGACTCCATTCACTACTAAGACCGCATTTCTGCACCAATCAATACTCTGGAATTTGGTATATTCATGCGATGGGATTTCACAGAAAAGTGAAGATAAATTACCCAAGCCTACCTGGGTCCACAGGAATACACACAAACACCTAATATTGAGCAAGGGAAAATGCATATAAGAATAAGGAAAACATTTCATTTATGTGAGGCTTGAAAACATGTAAAACACATCACTTAGGGGATACACACGTGAAAGCAATGAACATAAAAGGAAGTCAAAACAATAAGCACCAGGTTCAAACAGCGGCGCAGAGGGGGCTGAAGTCAGGAGGGATGACCAGGGCGTGTGCGGACGGCACTGAAAGGGAGTGTGTCAAAACAATAAGCACCAGGTTCAAACAGCGGCGCAGAGGGGGCTGAAGTCAGGAGGGATGACCAGGGCGTGTGCGGACGGCACTGAAAGGGAATGTGTCAAAACAATAAGCACCAGGTTCAAACAGCGGTGCAGAGGGGGCTGAAGTCAGGAGGGATGACCAGGGAGTGTGTGGACGGCACTGAAACGTCTGAAAAAGGGCGTTGGATTCAGTGACACCTACTGCATGCTTATATTTTTCAGACATATTAATGCCATTGAACAGCTTGTTTACCAGTAATTCCCAAGGTAAGACATTTGACGCAAAGACCATCTCATGTTGTTCCAAGTTCCCCCTCTCCCTACCCCTTCCTCCCCCAAAGCCACCCTGTCATCAGGTTACANGCGTTGGATTCAGTGACACCTACTGCATGCTTATATTTTTCAGACATATTAATGCCATTGAACAGCTTGTTTACCAGTAATTCCCAAGGTAAGACATTTGACGCAAAGACCATCTCATGTTGTTCCAAGTTCCCCCTCTCCCTACCCCTTCCTCCCCCAAAGCCACCCTGTCATCAGGTTACAGATCAACATCAGCCTCAATATTAGCTGCCAGGACAGAAAGCATGGCTAGACTCCAGACAAAAGAAATCTTACCCTCGAGCAGCATTTGATAAAACAAACCACAGAGCAATAGAAGACTCTGGAATCCCACAGAGCTGGCCTAAAGGTGCCTTGGGGGGACTGTTGGAGCGTTCCTTTTCAGAGGAGCATGATGCTCCCCACATAATGACCTGTCTGACCTGTCTTTGAAACACGGGCACCTGTAGCCATTTCCTGAGAGGGCTCCAAAGCGCCTCTGACGATGATCTGGCACCACCCTCCCCGCCCCCACCAGGTGGACACCTGATTGGAGCAGAGGCCCAGAGACCAGAGGTGACAGGTGTGTCCCCCAAGCAGCCAGCAGGCAGAGTGCCCCTCACACACAGCCCCTCCCTTTCCTGCCAAAGCCCCAGGATCCATGCGCTGCCAACGGGGGGGCTGGCAAGCTCAGCCCCAAGGCCCCTCTATGAAGAGTTAATTTTACGAGGGCCCCTGCAAGCCAATGCCCTTTGAAGCAGGCTCACATGGCTCTCCAAACTGCTTTCACTGCGTAGGCCTCATGCCTTCGCACCAAGAAAGTGAAGACAGAAATCGTCTGCAGTGCCGTGCTTTTCCTAAGGACTGTCAGTGTGCCTGGCAGGTCTCCCAGCTGGCGCAGGTGCTCCCATTGGGAGCATAACGGGGCCTTGGGCTGGGTTCAGACATCACAGGGCATCAGGGCGTGTCCTTCATCATTTCTTAGGTCTCACCAACTAGTGCGTCGTCTACACCTGCTTCCGGCTGAGGGCAGGCAAGTGTGTCAGCAGGATTAGATGGTGGTAATGAAAGGAAAGGACCCCTGTTCACGTGTAGCCTTTCTTTCTGACCCTCTGAGCACAACTCACAAAGGAAACACAGCAACTGAGATTTTTTCAGAGAACAGAAAGATCACAATTGAAGACTCTCTTAGGAGAAGCCTGTGCTTGGCAAGAGGGCTTCCCAGGTGGTGCAGTGCTAAGGAGACTGCCTGCCAATGCAACGCAAGTTTGATTCCTGGGTCGGGAAGAACCCCTGGGGAGGAAATGGCAACTCACCCCAGGATTCCTGCCTGGAAAATTCCATGGGCAGAGGAGCCTAGTCGGCTATATAGTCCATGGGGTTGCAAAGAGTTAGACACAATTGAACAAACGAGCACATACAAACACTTGGGCAGGGCAGAAGGTTTGTCAAAAAGCATTTCTCTGCTTACTGAATGCAGAAAAAAGGGCATTATTTCTAATGGGTTTCTGTTGACACCCTGAACTAAAGGTTTCAAGACTGAGACTGAGGCTTAAATACCAAGTTCAGGTTGAAATATCCGCTGACTGAGGTTTATCACCACTGAGGAAACAGACATCTAAGCAGTCTTGGGAGCAGGGTGAGGTCTGCCTGTTTTGCTAGCTGAAACCTATCCAGTCTGCGCACTCCAGAGCCCTGCTTGGATGCGAGACTGCAGGGATTTTACAAGACTATTCCTGCTCTGGAGTCAGCACACACCCCTGCTAAGAGGCCGTGGAATTCAGAGTGGAAGCGGCAAGCCTACAGGGCGGGCTAGAAGGATGGTTTCTTATCAACAATCCTCGCTCCCCTCTGCAGGGGTTAGGAGTGAGCAGGAGAACTCCCAAGTGTCAAATAAGGTCTTCATCTTCTGGCAGAAATACCACCCTTCCATGCGGCCTAGCCCTCCCTCTAGCCAGCGAGGCAATGGCAGCTCGGAAAGACGTGCTCCGCAGAGGACCCCAACCCCTAACCGTCTCCAGGACAGCAGAACCCCGGGGCTGTCACAGAGGGCCCGAGTGCCTCCCCAGCTGCCCCATCCTCCCTGTGGGCTGCTCGGATGACGGGAGCATCCTAAGCTGCAGCTGGTGCCACATCCCTTCTTCCCTGGAAGGTGGAAGCTTTCCAGGCAGCTGGCTTGCCGAAACAATGAGCATTTATGGGGCTTTATTAATGTGCCAGGCACTGGGCTAGAAAGCTGAGTAAACCGAGACTTGGACAGCCTAAATATATCTGCCAAGTGCAAACAGCTAAGAAAGAACGAGGCCGAGTCGGGACCCACGGTGTTCTGAAGCTAAGTTCATGCCATGCCATGGCACCGCCCGACAGATGGCTCTTACATAGGGCCAGCTTTTCCTTCTCTCAGTCTTTTCTCCAAGCACATCCAAGCACATGACTGGCTGGAATGAAGACGTGAGAAATAGAGAGATGATCTTCCTAACCAGAGCAGGAATTAAGACCTACATACAAAAAGAATGGGAGACCGTGATGAGAAAACATATAAACGGCTAAATTGCATATTACAGACTTGAAACTCTAACGGAGTTGAGAGAAGACAGATCTTAAGGAAGCTCCGTGATCCAGGGCTTGAAGTGGGGGATGTGGTAGGGAAGGGCAAAGACCTGCACTACAGGGGCCAGGACTACAGGGGAGCCAAGAGGCGTGCGTGCGTGCGTGCGTGTGTGTGTGTGTGTGTACACATGCTTGAGGGTAACTACTCAGCCACACAGTGGCCGGCAAGGCACAAGGATTATTCATCGCCACGTGAGCAGAGTCAGAATGCAAACCGTAAACTAGATTTTATGTCAGTGGGCATTTTGTTCCCTTAAGAGTGGTACAGAAACTCATTCAAGTTACTTTTGAGTTTTCCTTCGTTTGAAAAACACTCAATGTTTTAAAATGTACAAATCCAAATGCCTTAAGGAAGCTCAACATACAAATCTATATGAGCACATTTCTGCAATTATTTTTCAGGGGACTTCCAATTACACTCAATTTTTAAACTGCATTTGGACATTTTCAATGATCCATTCTTTTTAGAGTATGTGGGATCTAGTTCCCTGACCAGGGTTTGAACCTGGGCCCCCTGCATTGGGAGTGTGGAGTCTTAGCCACTGGACCCCCAGGGAAGTCCCAGAATTTTAGTTTTAAAATAGCACTATGGGGGAGGAAGAGAAGATGGTGGAGGAACAGGACGGGAAGACCACTTTCTCCCCCACAAATTCATCCAAAGAACATTTCAACGTGGAGTAAAATCTACAAAACAACTTCTGAATGCTGGCGGAGGTCATCAGGCATCCGGAAAAGCAGAACATTGTCTTCAAAAACAGGTAGGAAAAATACAAAAGACGGAGAAACAGACAAAGGAGCTAGGGAGGGAGCTCCGTCCCGGGAAGGGAATCCTGTCCCGGGAAGAGAGTCTAAAGAAGAGAGAAGTCTCCAAACACCAGGAAACATTCTCACTGCTGAATCTGTGGCGAGCCTTGAAAGCACAGAGGGCAACATAACAGGGAAGAAAAACAAAAAAATAATTAAAACCAACAGATGACGAGCTCAACGGTAACTTCCCCAGTGGAAAAGGGAGAGCAGACGCCTGCATACACCACTAGCAGGTGGGGGCTGGGTAGGGAGGCACGGGAGACACGGGCTGCAGCGCTTAAGAATTGGGCCTCAATGCCCCGCGTGTAACCTGAGCGAACTAACTTGGACTAACCCCGTGCGTAACCAGAGTGAACTAACTTGGGCTAGCACACCAGACCGCGNGACGAGCTCAACGGTAACTTCCCCAGTGGAAAAGGGAGAGCAGACGCCTGCATACACCACTAGCAGGTGGGGGCTGGGTAGGGAGGCACGGGAGACACGGGCTGCAGCGCTTAAGAATTGGGCCTCAATGCCCCGCGTGTAACCTGAGCGAACTAACTTGGACTAACCCCGTGCGTAACCAGAGTGAACTAACTTGGGCTAGCACACCAGACCGCGGGACGGTTACCACGCGAAAAGCTCTAACATAAGACACCGCCAGGACCACGCACAGAACAAAGGACAGAACAGAAANAAGCCCCCTGCCCCCTCCTCCTCGAGTCCCTCCGGGTCCCTGGCCCTCTCCTCTCCATGCGTCTGTCTCTTGCACGCCTGCTGTCACGGTGACTCACGCTGCCGCCTCCCATGGCCTTGAGGCATCCTGTGTCTTACAGGAATTGGCACTTACTTGGCACTTCCTCCCTCTGAAACACTTTCCTCGTCTGATACTGAGGACGTCACTCTCTTGGTTCTTTCGCCAGTTGATTTGCTCTTTTTCTCCTCTCCTGCATTTAATCTGTGGCCCGCCTGAGGTCTTAGTCTGGTCCTTCTGTGCTGGCTCCTGCGTGAGCACACCCAGTCCCAGGCAAAGCAGCACCAAATTTATTCATGTTTTTATATCTGCCTGTTGAAAATCTTCCCTATAAGCTGTGGTACACACACTGGAATACTACTCATATAAAAAGGAACACATTTGTCAGTTCTAATGAGGTGGGAGAACCTGGAGCCTAGTATACAGAGGAAGTAAGTAAGAAAAACAAAGACAAGTACTGTCTATTAATCCATGGATATGGAATTTAGAAACAGGGTGCTGACCATCTCACATGCAGGGCAGCAGAGGACAGACCTCTGGGCTCTGGGAGAAGGCGAGGGGGGATGATTTGGGAGAATGGCTTTGAAACGTGTACATCACCGTGTGTGAAACAGAGGGCAGCGCGAGTTCCAGGCGTGAAGTAGAGCAGCAGAGCCAGCGCTCTGGTACAACCCGAGGGATGGGGTGGGAGGGAGGTGGGGGGCTCGTGATGGGGGTCACATGTACGCTCCTTGGCAGAGGCCATCACAATATTGTGATGTAGTTATCCTCCAATTAAAACAAATTAATTAAAAAGGACAGTTAAGGGCAGAAGTGCTTTGTCACTCACAAAGAGAAAATTACTCTGTAATACTGATCTTTGAAGATTTGCTTTAGAACCTCAGCCTCCCTGTGTTTTGAGAAGGGCATCGGTTTTTAAAGACATGGACACTGGGGGGGAATGCAGAAGACGGCGGAGGAATAGGACGGGGAGACCACTTTCTCCCCAGCAAATTCATCCAAAGAACATTTCAACGCGGAGGAAAATCTACAAAACAACTTCTGAATGCTGGCAGAGGTCGTCAGGCATCCAGAATAGCAGAACATTGTCTTCAAAAACAGGTAGGAAGAATACAAAAGACGGAGAAACAGACAAAGGAGCTAGGGAGGGAGCTCCGTCCCAGGAAGGGAGTCCTGTCTCGGGAAGAGAGTTTTAAGAAGAGAGGCGTTTCCAAACACCAGGAAAAGCTCTCACTGCCGAATCTGTGGCGAGCCTTGAAAGCACAGAGGGCAACATAAGAGGAAATAAAAACAAACAAACATAATAATTAAAACTAACAGATTACGAGCCCAACGGTAACTCCCCCAGTGGAAAAGACAGAGTAGACGCCTGTATCCGCCATTAGCAAGTGGGGGCTGGGCAGGGAGGTGCGCCAGACGTGGACTGCAGCGCAAAAGTATCGGGCCTGAAGGCCCGCGCGTAACCTGAGCGAACTAACTTGAGCTAGCCCCACGTAACCAGAGCGAACTAACTTGGGCTAGCACACCAGACCGCGGGACAGTTACCACGCAAAAAACTCTAACATAAGACACCGCCAGGATCGAGCACAGAACAAAGGGCAGGACAGAAATAGCACTGCAGAACATGTCCTGCCGGTGGCAGGTAGCCAGAGCTGTAAGGGCTAGAAAGTGGCAATCGTGGAACCGGAGAGACTTTGCTTGCCAAACTCCAGGCAGGCTTCTCTGCTAACTAAGACTTTGGGGTGCCAGACAAACACTTTCTGCCTAAGAAAGGGATGCCAGCGGCACACCCAGAAAGCTGAGCAGCAGGAGAAGGCAACAAGGAGGGCGACTGCGCCCACCAAACACCTGAACTACTTGGTCTCAGGAAGGGCGCAGAGCGCAGGCCCAGCGAAACCTAGGATTACCAGACGCGAGCCTGAGCAGTCTGAGGGCCAGCCTCAAACGGTGCCCGGTGGAGAAAAGTAGAGCCTGAGCGGCTTAGAACAGGGATGTGCATGCAGCCTAGGGCCAGACTCAGATGGTACTCGGCGGAGAAACTTTGAGCCTGAGTGGTGTGTGCAGTGTATAGGGGCATGCCCAGCGTGGCTGAGACACTGCAATTACATGCCAGTGCTATCTGGTAGCAGTNCACCCAGAAAGCTGAGCAGCAGGAGAAGGCAACAAGGAGTGCGACTGCGCCCACCAAATACCTGAACTAGTTGGTCCCGGGAAGGGCGCAGAGCACAGGCCCAGGGGAACCTGGGATTACCGGGGCGCGAGCCTGAGCAGTCTAAGGGCTGGCCTTAAACGGTGCCTGGCAGAGAAAAGTAGAGCCTGAGCGGCTTAGAACAGCGAGATGCATGCAGCCTAGGGCCGGCCTCAGACGATGCCTGGCGGAGAAACTTAGAGCCTGAGTGGTGTGCGCCGTGTGTAGGGGCATGCCCAGCGTGGCTGAGACACTGTGAATACATGCCAGTGCTATTTGGTAGCAGCATCCCTCCCTCCCCACAGCGTGACTGACCTAGTGAGCCTTAAAAAAAAAAAAGAAAAAAGAAAAGAAAAAAAGTGACTCCCACCGCCCCCCTTGTGTCAGGACGGAAATCAGACACTGAAGAGTCCAGCAAACAGAAGAAGCTAAACAGAGGGAACCGACTTAGAAGTGACCCCACATNCCTCCCTCCCCACAGCGTGACTGACCTAGTGAGCCTTAAAAAAAAAAAAGAAAAAAGAAAAGAAAAAAAGTGACTCCCACCGCCCCCCTTGTGTCAGGACGGAAATCAGACACTGAAGAGTCCAGCAAACAGAAGAAGCTAAACAGAGGGAACCGACTTAGAAGTGACCCCACATGGGCCCACAATACCAGAGAAAGTGCCAGATTTATCTACTATTTTTACGAACATTCTCTCTTTTTTAAAAAAATTATTAATATTTTTCGTAGATGTTTCTATTTCATTGTTTTTTTCTCCTGTTCTTTTTATTCTCCTTTTTTTTT
>SJYA01009354.1:6688-23824 GCA_006410615.1 Neotragus moschatus
CAGGGAGGCAGTGGCCATGTTCCCCAAAATGACTTTCTGTCCCAGATGCCCAGGGCCTTGGTACACTCTTCCTCAGGGCTAGAAGGAATGTTTGAAGGAGGAGGCGTCTCTTACCTGCAAGGCTCTGCTCAGCCAGCATCCTTGCCCAGGATGTTGGCCCTGCCCATCTGTTCACTCCGCAAACTCCTGGGCTCCTGGCTTGAGTATAGATGATGAAATGGAAACAGCTGCTGCCCTTGCATTACCCACGATCTGGCAGGGGGGTGGCTTATAATCAGATGACTGCAATGAAATAAGGTCAGTGCTCAGAGCCTGGAGGGCTTCCTGGAGAAGGGAGCCCTTAAGTCACGTCTTCATGGAGAGGTAGGGATACCAGATTAGCAAAGGATAAAAAAAAAAAACAAAGATGCCAAGCTCTACTAGATGTGTGTGTGAATTTCTGTGTGTTCCCACAAGCACGGGGGAAAGTTCTGGGGTTCCACCTACCACGGGTTACCCCACATGAGATGGAGAGAATGTATTTATTTCTTTATCCTCTTTGTTTGAATAGTTACAATAAAAATATGACTTTAGTAATTTTAGAAGGCAACACAACAAACATGTAAGGGAAGAAGAGAAATGAAAAATTTAAGGAAAGTTGACCCAAAAGGAAAGACTCTGAAAATGAAATGATTTCTCTAAAGAAGGTAGAATGGATTCTGTCAAAAGTCTGTGTCTCTGATTCAAGACTGGTCCCCAAGAGGCTGATCAAAATGGAACTGTGAAGTGAGTAGTTCTCTCCACCTAGAGGTGATGGAGAGGCCGAAGAGGCCGGAGACCAAAGGGTGGATGGTGAACATAGCTGAGCCTCACCAAGCCTCTCCTGCTAGGAGTACAAATTGAAAAGTACAAACTTTAGTCTAGCGAACTCTCCACATCTTCCTTAGACTCACCAATAGTTCATAGTTCCCCTCTTTATATATATAAAGATGTTTCTATACATGAAAGTCTATTTTTTTTATGAACCACTCGAAAATAAACTGCAGACACCACAACAGCTCACCCTCAGTGCTGTGGCTTTCATCTCTTAACATCAAAGACATGAGGCGATCACAACACAATTATCAAAGCCAGGAGATTTTATCACGGATACATTTCCCACTCCAATGTATGTCACCAATTGTTGCAGTGATGTCCTACTTAGCAAAATGATTCTTTTTCTTGACCCAGCACTTTAATTAAAGTGCAGTTGTATGCGGGATGAGGTCATGTCTCGGTCAGAGGTACTCCAAACCACAAACAAACTTCCCCAAATAATCAAATGGCAAGGTAAAACATAAAGACAATCAGAATAACAAGCCTCATTAGACTAATCTTTGACAAGGAGTAGGACAGGGCAGCTGGAAAGGGTTCTAGGCACCGTGATCGAGGATGATGAACCCACAGGTGATACCAGCCTTGGTCTTCGGCTCTGTGTCTAAGAAAAACACAAACCACACACCCACGGGCATGCCAGTGGGGTCCTTCTGTCCTTGGGAGCTGGCAGCCTGGGTCAGGTGGGCCACAGTGCCGAAAAGCAGGGGACCTGGGCTCCTACCTCTCAATTGCTGAGTCTACCTGGAGAAGTCACATAGACACTGTGAGCCTCAGTTTCCCCATCTGTAGGGGTGGAGTCTGGCCACTTCCTCACCCTCTGCCCCCTCACTCACAGCCACCCTGAGCCCTGCTGAGTTCTGATCCAAGGTCCTTGATCCAGGTGTCTACCACTACGTTTCTGAGAATCTGAAACAGTAAAATATATTTGCAGACTGTCGCTGGCGCCTCATTGCCCTCAGGGTGAAAACCAAACTCCTTGGCTTGGATAAAGCCCTTTCTCATCTGTCCCCTCCTCCTCCTTCCCATAGATCCCCTGAGACTCTCCTCACCAGTATCCCAACCAATGTCAGAAAGCAGCAGCCCTAACCAGCAGTGGTGTTTTCTCCAGAGCATTGATTGTTAAGGCCATGGAGGCCCAGAGAGGTTGAGGAACTGGCCCAAGTCCAACAGCTCAGGAGTAATAGAACTGAGCACCAAGAAATACGCTCCAAACCAGAGCCCTTCAGCCCACATGAAAAGCAAAATGTTTCATTGACACAGGTCTCGACCTGCTGCCTCTGGACAATGCCGGAAAAGATACTAAAACCATGGTTCAGAAAGTGCTGGGAATAGAGATGAATGCTGGTGGCTTTTTCTCTATGAAATGCTTTCATTACTTCTGTATAGCTTTAAATTTCACAGTGGAAAAATAATACTAACTAAAACTCCACAAGCACTAAGTGATGAAGAGTCCCACAAACATCTATCTCACTATCACTACATCACTGATACGTTATGCACAGGAAACAGAACTGGTGACCTGATTTCAACTGGGAGCTCATCCCAGCATGGCAGGCATGGGCAGGATTTCCCACTCAGCTCTGCCCAGGCAGGTGGATGCTGCCTTAGATCAGGACCCTGCCCACAACTGGAGCATGCCTACCAATCCTGCACTCTCTGCACCTGGAAAAGAGTCCCAATTTTTTTTCTTCCAANTGCGTAGAATGAATTGGAGGGGGCGAAGTTAGAGGCAAGAACGGTTGGGACGCTCTTACCCCGAAGGGAGACCACAGTGGTCTGGCCTGTAGGAGGGTGTGTACAGATGGGGGCGGAGGGAGATGATCGGAAATGTGTATGAGGCCGAGAGAGGAATCCAAGGTATTTTCCGGTGTTCTGGCTTGGGCACCTAGGGACTAATGGTGCCATTTTCATTTGAGGTCGGGGAAGGTGGGGGAGAGAACGAGTTTTAAGTGCCTGTGGGATATCCGTTAGACAGTGGAATGTTACATAATGTGGGTTGGGAATCCAAAAGGAAAGTTTAGAGTGTGTGTTGTTGAAACCATGGAAGTGGGTAAGATGGCCTAGAAAGAGGAATAACTGCATTTAAGAGATGAGGTGAGGAAAGAGGGAAAAAGAGGACACCGAGAAGGGACAAGTAGAAAGAAGAAACCAGAAATATCAAGGAAATTGGTCAGTATTAAAGCAGATTTTTAAAAAAATCAGGTTAAGATGTGGACTACAATGTGTCCATTGGATTTTGCAACAAGTAAGTCATTTAGTAACTTTGGCGGAAGCTGTTTCAAAACTATGGCGGGGTAGAAACAACGAGGTAAATTGAGTTACTAGAAAGGCACAATGTATAAAGACAATTTTCTTCACAATGTTAATGGTAAAGGGGGGATAGCAGTAGGGTATAGCATATGGGAGAATTTCACAGAAAAGGAAGGAATTTTAGATAACTGTGGGACAGCCAGATATAGATGTCCAAATGACAGTTGAATGTACGAATCTAAAACACGGGAGAAAGTGATATTAAGTTGGAAAAAAAAAAAAAAGCAAAAGAATACACGCCTATTTATACAAGCATTAGAAAATTAGTTATGAAGAGTGGGTTTGGGAGGGGTGAAACATACTTTTTATTTAGGATTCATCTTTACTGTTTGAATTTATTACTTTTATAGAAAGCTGCTTTTTAAAAACTTCAATAATGTATAGGCCAGAAATTCTGAATCATGGACATTTCAGTGGTTGTTGAAGCCATAGATTTGAATACACTCCCCCAGAGAGCCTCACAGGGCTATGCAGAGGCCTTGGTGAAGTCTAGCACTGAAGGCCTAAGTGGTTGAGCCATTGGAGAATCTTTGAAAGGGAACAGCCAGTGAGGAAGAAAAAACCCTGGTTCCTAGTTGTCACAGAAGCAGAAGGAAGAATGTGTGTCAAGAAAAGTTGTCGAAAGCGTCGGATATCCCCAGAAAGGCAGCTAACAGGGAAAGTTAAAAGCTAGCTCCAAACTCAGGTATCCTGGAAACTTGGCATAAAGGTAAAATCCATATCTTGAACCTTCACTAAATATTACTGCAATTCAACCTCTATGCTGTTCCATCATTATATGTCACAGCTGACAACTCCAGACTTTCAATGCGTCTTCAAGTAAATACCAGTCAGTTCTTGCACCATGAATGTTTTCATGTTTAAGAATGCTTCCTCTCCCATTCTTTATTAAAGACCTTAGGCTGCCATCAAGAAAAACTTGTGTTGCCAGAAATGGTAAAGTTAAGGAACTGAAAGTAGGAGTATAGGTTGAGAAGGCCAAAATAACTACTGATCACATTGATTTTCCTACAACCACCCAGATAGGAGGGCTTCCCAGGTGGGGCTAGTGGTAAAGAACCTGCCTGCCAATGCAGGAGACTTAAGAGACACAAGTTAGAAACCCGGGTCAGAAGATCCCCTGGAGGAGGGCATGGCAACCCACTCCAGTATTCTTGCCTGGAGAATCCCATGGACAGAGGAGGAGTCTGGCTGCTACAGCCTATAGGGTCTCAAAGAGTCGGACAACTTAAGTGACTTAGCACATCCATACACATACCCAGAATGGCACAGAGGGATTATTTAATAGGCACAGGAGTTTTCAGTAAGCGGGAGGGATAAAGGACAATAGAGCCAAATGGTATACGCTTCAGAGAAGGAGGAGTTTTTACAAGAGGATGAGAGCTTGATCATCTGAAAGTAGCAGTGAACTGTGAAGAGGATGATCCCCTGCCCCCGTTTCCTGCAGGACTGGGAAGAATAAACAGTCTCTACTTTACAAGGTTGAAAGGAAGAGAGATCCATTAGAAAAGCCAAAACTGTCTCTCCCCACTTCACCACCACCCCATACTGCAACTCTTCCCTTGTGAACAGCCTGTACTCCATCCTCATTTTCTTCAGATAACTCTCTTTCCTAGAGGAAGAATCATCAGGGCAGAGGTTGCTACCTGTAATGTATGGAATGGGGATGTGTCCCCACCCACATAAGCTCATAGAAGAGACAGGCACTACTTATAATTAATTGAATTGTATTCTTTCCCTATACATATTAGGAAGTGGTCTGATGCCCGGCAATCTTGACATCACGGTGGGAATTCCTTTCCAGGAGTCCATCTCTCTTCCAAATTTAAGCCAACTCCATTTAGAGGATTAGAGAGGAGAGGCCTTCTCTAGTGGTGTGGTGTCTTATCTGCTCAGTGCAGCCTCTGGGGAGATGACCTATCACCCTCTTCGCTCACAATGGAAAGATAAAGAAAGGACTAGAATTTTTCTTCCTTAGGCCTGCAAAGTAATCCCTCTTCCTCTATAGGACTATACCTAATCCTTTTGCCTGGGGCCAAACCTTAACTAAATTTTACAGATTCCAGACACTGAGACAATCGCCTGGCCAGCTGTTCCCAAGTTAGTGCATTCATGACTGTAGGAATGTTTTCTTTTGGGGGTGGGAGCTGGAAATGCACTCTTAAAACAGGAAGACTTGGGAATTCCCTGGTGGTCTAATGGTTAGGACTCCACACTTCCACTGCAGGGGGCACAGTTTCAGTCCTTGGTCAGGGAGCTTAATATCCCACATACTGCACTGCATGGCCCGAAACAAAAAAACATGTATCCTCAGGACTTCCCTGGTGGTCCAGTGGCTAAGAGATCATAATGCCCTTAACAGAGAGCTAAGCAGATTTCCTGAGGCGAAATGGAATAAATGCTAACCGAACCAAGGAGACTGGCACTTATGCCCAGCACTAAGAAAGAAATATTTCAAACACTAAGATTTTTTTTGTTGTTCAGTCACTCAGTGATGTCAGAGTCTTTGCGACCCCATGGACTGCAGCACACCAGGCCTTCCTGTCCATCACCAGTTCTCAGAGCCTACTCAAACTCATGTCCACTGATTCCGTGATGTCATCCAACCATTTCATCCTCTGTCATCCTTTTCTCTTCCCACCTTCAGTCTTTCCCAGCATCAGAGTCTTTTCAAATGAGTCAGTTCTTTGCATCAGGTGGCCAATGTACTGGAGTTTCAGTTTCAGCATCAGTCCTTCCAATGAGTATTCAGGACTGATTTCCTTTAGGATGGACTTTTGTTGTTAGTTGTAGCTAAACAGTTGTTTCCCTTTTGCTTGAACTGTATGTCATCTCTACAGTTAAAGCAAAAACTTCATCTCTTGTCTAATGTTCTTTTTCCACCCTCTCCTTACTTCAACTAAAAACAAAAAAAAACTCTCTGAGAAGATTGAGAACCCTGTATAGGACTCTCTTGTTCCTCCTCCTTTCGTGTCCCTTTCTTTATATCTATCCCTGTCTCTTCCTTGGAGCCTCAACTGAGAGAACATTCCTCCAGCTTTCAGGCAGGCCCCCAGGGCCAGGGGATCCTGGTGGGCTGCCATCTCGGGTTGCACAGAGTCGGACACGACTGAAGCAACTTAGCAGCAGCAGCAGCCTCCAATTGGACCCTAGTTTCCATTCTTTTCTACTTCTCAGTACACTCTGTTCCCACAATTATCTCTTCCTCCGTTCGAATCTTTAAACAAACATCCTTCAGCTACCTTTCACATGATCCCATTTCCAGTATGTCCTGCACTTAATTCACTGTAATTTTCAGTGATTAGAAAAGGCTTTTTTTCTGTGCTTAAAAAAAAAAATCTCTTTTTAGCTTCCATTTATTGGCCCTGTCTTTTTCCCTCTGGATCAACACATCAGAGCTAAATATCAGCCCTTCAGAGAGCTACTATCATCTCCCTACTAAGTATTTTTTTCCAAGTCCAGTGGTACTACCACTTAAAATTATAGTAGATCTCTCATCTTTCTTAATCTGAATACTCTGTTGAGATTGCCTGTCTCAGTCTATGCTGTTCCCATTTCTGCCAGATTAAAATCTCTTTTTGAGCCAGACATTTCCTTAAATAATTCTATACCCTGTTAGTAACCCACTGTCACAAGTATACTCTTGACGCTTCCAGGCCCACTTTGATCCCTGTGTCATTGCCTGGGCTTTACTCGCTTCCAGGCCCACTTTGATCCCTATGTCATTGCCTGGGCTTTACTCTTGAACTTTATGCTACAGTGACTTGCTGACCTGACAATCCTCTCTAGTTCTTGGTTCCCCATTAACTCTAAGCTGCTCCAATTACTCATTTTCATTTTCACCTAAAGCATCATGTTAGCTAATTTCAGTTGTACTTCTAGTTCAGTCTCTCAGTCGTGTCCAACTCTTTGTGACCTGGTGGACTACAGCATGCCAGGCTTCCCTATCCATCACCAGCTCCCAGAGCTTGCGCAGACTCATGTGCATCGAGTTGGTGATGCCATCCAACCATCTCATCCTCTGTCATCCTTTTCTCTTCCCACCTTCAGTCTTTCCCAGCATCAAGGTCTTTTCCAGTGAGTCAGTTCTTCGCATCAGGTGGCCAAGGTATTGGAGTTTCAGCTTCAGCATCAGTCCTTCCAGTGAGTATTCAGAACTTATTTCCTTTAGGATTGACTGATTTGATCTCCTTACAGTTCAAGGAACCTCCAAGAGTCTTCTCCAGCACCACAATTCATAAGCATCAATTTTTCAGTGCTCAGCTTTCTTTATAGTCCAACTCTTACATCCATACATGGCTACTGGAAAAACCATAGGTTTGATTAGACAGACCTTTGTTGGCAAAGTAATGACTCTGCTTTTTAATATGCTGTCTAGGTTGGTCATAGCTTTTCTTCCAAGGAGAAGAAAAGGTTAGTTTCTAACCTAGCTGTAAGCCTTTAGCTAGGATCCCAGTGTCTCCTGGCTCCTGAATAAGAGAGTAGAGACCACAGTCAGCCACTGAATCCTAAGGATTTGCTGTCTAACATTCTCCTTAACTTGTTTCCTTCATTTGCCACCTCTGACCTTCACTAACAAGACTAAGTAACTCCGTTAACTTCCCTGAGCTTGTTTTCTCATCTGTAAAAGGAGTATATGTAAAATAACATTCATATCATAGGTCATTGTTTTAAAAATTATATTAAATAATATATGTGAGCGGTCAACACAGGGCCTCGCTCATTTTAAACACTAGATAAATGTTACCTATATTTATATGTAACAGTTTTCACCAGTTTTCAGAAATTCAGGAGGTTCTTTGTTAATGCTCTCTCTGCTCCCACGGGGATGACTTTCCAAGTCATTGGTTATCCTACAGGCAGGCCATGACAAAAAACCAGCCCTGTCCTACCAACCCCTCCAGCTAATTAGAGATTTAATTCTCTTCAGTTGTTCGGAGAAGGTGATGGCAACCCACTCCAGTACTCTTGCCTGGAAAATCCCATGGATGGAGGAGCCTGGTGGGCTGCAGTCTGTGGGGTCACTAAGAGTCGGACTTTTCACTTTCATGCATTGGAGAAGGAAATGGCAACCCTCTCCAGTGTTCTTGCCTGGAGAATCCCAGGGACGGGGGAGCCTGGTGGGCTGCTGTCTATGGGGTCACACAGAGTTGGACACGACTGAAGTGACTTAGAAGCAGCAGCAGCAACAGTTGTTGTTCAGTCAAATCCTGTATTCTAGCAAATTCACTATTTTTTCAAAGAACGTATCAGGAAACTGTTAGTTTTTTTTCTGAAATCAAGATATGGTGTCTCTGTGATGTTCCCCTAGTCTGCTAGTCTAGTAACACTGACAAGGAACGTCATCCAGTCATTTACTTAATATATATACATTAAGCATTTACTAATGTCAAGTGCTGTTACAGGCATACAGGGTAGGATACACAGTGGTGAATGAACAGACATGGTCCGTGTCTTCACGGAGTTTATTGCTTACATGGGTGGACTGCCTAAGGAAAGAAAATAGCAAGCATACCATTTTAAATTGAGATAGGTACTATGAAGGAAAAGAACAGAATGCTGTCACACAGAAAAGGAAGGATCAGGGAAAGCTCTCTTTGAGGAGGTAACACAGAACCTGAGACCCGGAGAGCCCAAAGGAGCCAGTGCGCTTGCAGAAGACTATCTAGAATGAGAGCATACATGCTCGAGGCCCAAAGGCAAGGAAGAGCTGACACCTTGGGCGACCGAGTCACATCATGGTGAACCACTGTTGGCATCTGGGGATCACTGCTTTCTTTTCTCATTTATAAAATAATCTTTAATAACTGCTTTATAATTGTAAAAGAATCCATAATCTCAATTCTTTAGTTTCCAGAATTCACCATCTAGAATTTCCCTCTTTGAAAATGTGGACATTTACCATATTGTGAGTTCTTCAGACCACCTTTGCAGAAAACACTTACAAAATATTTCTGATTTCTAGGTTACCATGTGTCCAGGCCCTGAACTCATTTAAAATGCTGAGAATCCTGTTATCATTTTAGCTAGTTATCAGTGAAATCATAACTAACAAAAAGAATTTTCCTAACTCATTTTACCTCATTTCATGTTTTCTCCAAAGCTAGCTAATTATAAAATTTTTATATAGCCAAAATAATAATGTAATTATCAGTATTGAAGATGATAGCTGCTTATATAGAGAGCTATAATCATGAAAATCAACTTTAAAATTACTAAAAGTAATAGAATTTAGTAAAGTGATTGGGAGAGGAGCTATCATGCAGAAATAAATATCCTTTATATAGAAATAATAAACATATAATTTTTAAAAGACCCAATTGCAACAAATCAGATAAAATCCCTAGGAATAACTAAAAAGAAGGGGCAAGATCTGCATAAATGAAATTTTCTTTCCCCCACAGTTTAAGGCTTGCAGGATCTTAGTTCCCCAACCAGGAGTTGAACCTGTGCACTTGGCAGTGAAAGTGCAGAGTCCTTACAACTGTACTGCCAGGAAATTTCTAGTATGAATGAAATTTTAGAATGCTACCCACAGAAAAGAAAACTTGGTCAAATGGAAAGTAACATCATGTTCTTGGAGACAGAGAATATGTAATGATGTCAATTTCCCAATGTTATCTATAAATTTAACATCTAGATAAAAATATAAGCGAGATTTTTAAACAAATTAATTTTAATTCACATGGAAAAATAAGGAAAAAATGAAAGGGAAATTCTGAAAAAGATAAGTAATGACTAAAAGTTAACACAAATATTAACATGTATTGTGAAGCTACAATAATTAGAACAGTGGGTTAATGCCCTGTGAATAAGCCAACTGAGGAAAACAAGTGGAAGGTCCAGTGACAGACCCAAATACATAAGAAAAGTTCGTATTGATAAATGTGTCACTTTAGATCATTGGAAATATTATACATACCCTTTAAAATTAATTCCACATGCATTAATAGCCTATCATAATTAATATAAGATACTAGAAACTAAAACATAGTGATACAGAAAAGATTGAAAGTAAAAGAATGGGAAAAGATACATTGTGGAAAAATAAACCAAAAGGAAATTATGTAACAGATGTAATAGGCTTGAAAGCAAAAGCATTACTAGAAATAAGAACACTTCACTTGAGTAAGTCTAATTTACCTGAAAGTTTTAAAGTTGCATTTAAGTAGGAAATTAACTTGAAATTATATATAGTGACAGAGCTACAAGGAAAAAATAGACAAATTCACTATCATAACAGGAGATTTAACACACTGCTCTTATTCACTGATAGAGCAAACCTCCTTCAGAACCAATAAAAACTTAAGTGACATGAGTAGCAAATTTAACTCAACAAGTATAGATATATGTATATAGCCATTATACTCCAGAACTGCAAATTACAGATTTTTTCAAGCACACTTGGGACATTTTGAAAATTGACCATACAGTGTATGCTCAGTCGTGTCCAACTCTTTGCAACCTCATGGACTGTAGCCTGCAAACTCCTCCGTCTATGGAATTACCCCAGTGAGAATACTCGAATGGGTTGCCATTTTCTCTCCTAGGGGATCCTTCCAACCCCGAGATCAAGCCCACATCTGGGGCTCCTGCATTGGCCAGCAGATTCTTTACCACTGAGTCACCTGGGAAGCCCTACCTTATACTGCCATAAGGCAAATCTCAACAAATTTCAAAGTTCTACAGTGATACAAAATATATTTCTTGACGTGCGGTTAAGATACAGATCAGTAACAAAAAGGTAACTATAAATTATGAAATACACTACTTCTAAGTAGTTCAGTTCAGTTCAGTTCAGTCGCTCAGTCGTGTCCAACTCTGCGACCCCATGAATCACAGCAGAGTTCATTCAGACTCATGTCCATCGAGTCAGTGATGCCATCCAGCCATCTCATCCTCGGTCGTCCCCTTCTCCTCCTGCCCCCAATCCCTCCCAGCATCAGGGTCTTTTCCAATGAGTCAACTCTTCACATGAGGTGGCCAAAGTACTGGAGTTTCAGCTTTAGCATCATTCCTTCCAAAGAAATCCCAGGGCTGATCTCCTTCAGGATGGACTGGTTGGATCTCCTTGCAGTCCAAGGGACTCTCAAGAGTCTTCTCCAACACCACAGTTCAAAAGCATCAATTCTTCGGCGCTCAGCTTTCTTCACAGTCCAACTCTCACATCCATACATGACCACAGGAAAAACCATAGCCTTGACTAGATGGACCAAGTAACCCCCTCCCCCCAAAATCACAGTTGGAGTTAGAAAATAATTTGAACTGAATGATGGTAAAAAAATTACACACAAAATGTGGATGTGACTGAAGCTATGCTTATAGGGAAATGTATAGTCTTAAATGAACAGATTAGGAAAAAAGAAAAATGAAAGTTCAAAAGCTTTGCATTCATCTTAAGAATCTACATAACAGTAAATTAAAACCAAACAAAGTAGAAGAAAATGTGTGTATAGAGAGTCTAGAAAGATGTGTACTTAAAATGATACCATTTTTTTTAATATGGGGTAGAATTTTGAATTAATTTTATTTTTCTGTATTGTTTAAATAAGCTAGAACAAACAAAGCCATTTTCATTTTAAGAGAAACAGTACTAGAGGAAAACATGGGATAATTTTTAAAAAGTAATATAGACTGTTGTGGTGACTCAACACCAGAAATTTTAAGCAAAAAAAGACTGTGGAAAAAAAATATTTCCACATGGTTAGAAATACTATGAACAAAAACTAAGACAAACAGCAGAATATTTATAACTCATCACAAATGACTAATCTCTTTAATATATTTTTAAAAAACTCAAAATAGGTAAGAAAAAATGAATGACAATTTAAAAGGAGCAAAGGATATAAGAATTTATAGAAAATGAAATACAAATGAATCCTAAACCTATGAAAAAATATTCAGCCTTACTCAGAATGAGAAATAGACTCTAAAATTGTCTTGAGATTTTACTTCCGTCATGAAATTGGCAAAAAGAACTCTTGTTAACATTGATTTTTTTTTTTTTTTAAGGAAGGGAAGCTTGTAATTTCATATATTGCTAATAGTAATACAAATTGGTTTAATTTTTATAGGGGACAGTTTTTAACAAATTGCCTTTTATAGAGGCAATATTTAACAAATTTTAGAAAGCACAAATCTTTTGAGGCAATAGTACTATATCTAGGTATTTATTACATGTGTACAAAGTGATGAGTAGACAAAGCTATTAACTGCAGTACTGTTTGTAATAAATAGCAAAAGACAATTTAAATATACCTCCTGAGGGTCTTGCTGAATAAATTATGGTAGATCCATAAAATGGGATGCATCTACAAAAGAAGAAGAAAGAGTGGGAGAGGAAAGAAGGAAGCTGTTTAATTATGTATTAATGTAGAACAGCCTCCAAGATATTTATTCAATTAAAAAAAAGCAGAAATTTGAACAGTATACTATGACTTATATAAAGAGTTTTCAAAGAAGGTATATATGTGCATATGTATAAGTGCATAGACTATACCTGGAAGGATATACAGAGAGCTAGTTGGAGTGGAGAGCCCTGGGGAAGAGGACTAAGTAGTCAAGGAATGGGATTAGAGGGAGACTCACATTCACGTTACATTACAGACTTACACTGCACTCTATAGCATTTTCTATCTTTTGAATTTTGAGCAGGTGCCTGTATTTGTAAGTATTTTAAAGCTACGTCTGTATATAATTTTGTTTTGTGATTTTATGCTTATTTTATAAATATTTCTGTATAGCATATTGCATATAATTAAGTCCTGCTAGGCACTTTCTTCCATCTTTTATAAACAATGATCTGGATATTTGCTGTCCTTAATATACTACTGTATTCCCTCAAGACTCGTGACTTACAGAATGCTCTTTCTGTCTAGAATGTCCCATTTACCCTGCTCTCTCCTTTTCTGCATATTCAATATGCTCACCCTAAGGAATCCAGTTCAAGTACTATCAGCCTTACCCGATTCTCTCAGGCGTATGTACTTGGACTGTACTTTGAACATGTCCAGAACAGAGATTTATTTTATGGTAATTGACTACTTATTAATTTCTCTTCAAAGGATATGTATTTTCATCTTTATTAACCAAATCCTCTGACACCCCCAACCCTTACCAAGATCTTGCTTTGATCTATAATCTCTAGGGCTGATATTAACACCTCAGAGAGTCCTGTGCACACTTTAGCCCATTCCAGGGAGGGGGCTGGCTGTCCCATTTATGTTTCTGCAGCTCTACTCTTTGTTTCTGCAGTCTCTCTTTGTGTTTTGATAACTGTCTGCCCTTTAAGGGTGATGAATAGCCCTCTAATACCAACTCTGACCCCTCAGATCACTGCTACTAATTTCACGTTGGCCCAGAAATGGTAGAAAGCTGGTTATGGATGTGATCTCTAGAGCCAGACTGTCCTTGGGACTGAATGCCAGTTCTACCATTTAGTGGCTGTGTGATATAGGGCTTTCTTTCATTGAGCCCAACTTCAGTTGGGTTCTTCTGTTTTTTCAAATGTAAATAAAGCTAATGAAGTAACTGTATTAAGATTGTTGCCAGAATTAAAGGATCTATTTTTTTTCTTAATGTTTAGGACAGTGCCTAGCACATTATAAGCATTGTATAAATTTTTTAAAAAATCATTATCTTCACCAAGTTCTCTGAGTGTTATAAGAATTCTTTGCTGAAGTCTCCAGAATAATTAAAGGCAATAACGCAAAAACTTTTCGAACTGGTTACCCATGTATACTGATCCACCATTCTGAGCTATATTCTCTGAGAATATTAGAGTCCAGACTAACACCTTTAAAATCAAAATGGGGAAAAATGTAAGTCCAAAGTTTATTTCCCTAATACAGTATTTCTCCTTTTGTCCCAAGGCCTACCTTTCATGATGACTGACAATGGGATTTTCAACTACTTTCAGGGGCACTCTCATGTACCCAACAGTACTATCCCATCAAAACCATGGTCTGATGTCAGTATACTTCCCAGAATTGGAATTTCCAGTCATTTCTGTCCAATTCCTTTTTCTAGCTGTTTTAGGACAATTTCCTTCAGGGCAAGTACTCTGCCTGCCTTAGGCACTACTGTATTTCCAATGCCTGAATGTAGTAAGAAGTCCATAAATGCATGAATTGTGCAGGAATGAGCTCTTCCTTTGGAAAAAAGGTGAAGCTCAGGCCTACACACTCTTTTTTCAGTCTTCTCAACCTTATCTTCTGATCTCTTGTAAGAAGTACTTAAAAATAAGCTAAATTGAAAATTTTTAAATGAAACATTTCTCTAAAATAAATATACTTTACAGAAATACAATTATTTGCTTACAATAGAGACAGCATTTTATCATGCATCATGAGCTCTGCTTTACAAAATGGTCTGAGTTTTTGTTTTTTTTTTTAAGTAAGATACAGATTTAGGGAGACAGCTTTTCTGATGCTTACCTAACTCATCAAGAAATTATTTTATTTTAAAAATACTGGTTGAGCACTTTGCTTGTGCCAGGCACCACAGTATTATTGTATAAACAAGACTGATACACAGTCTTTACTGTGAGTTTCCAGTCTTTCACAACATTTAAACAATAAAGTGTGATAAGTCATTACCGTAGGGGAAGTATTCTAAGACTAGAGGTCTCTGACTGCGCTTGAACAAGAACATCTCTGCATTGATCATTTTTGTATTTTGAGATTTCAAGTGAGAGTTTGCTTGTTAAACTAGCTCTAGTATTACAAAAAGTTTGAAGATCACTGCCATATAGTTAACGTGAATTTCATCCTGAAAGTCTATTATGTGAATGCATGAAGAGACACCACACTCATGCCACAGCTAGAGAGTCCGTGTAATACAGTGAAAGATCCCGTGTAATGCAAGAAAGATCCCACATGCCACAACTAAGATCTGATACAACCAAATAAAAAAAAATAAGTAAAAATGGAAAGCTCACATATATAGTTAAAATCACCCTATAAATCACCTACTATCCTTTCATAGGTGAGGACATGCAGCTCACAGAGATAAAGTAACTCACCAAAGTCTGGCCCTCCCCTACTTTACTGAGGAATAATTGATGAATATATATTTTTA
This sequence comes from Neotragus moschatus, assembly GCA_006410615.1. NCBI lineage: Eukaryota > Metazoa > Chordata > Mammalia > Artiodactyla > Bovidae > Neotragus > Neotragus moschatus. The sequence goes on from SJYA01009354.1 coordinate 21,932, forward strand.
AAATCATGTCTTGATATACAGCTGCATGTATATGTCATATACATGTGGTGAATACACATGCATGCGCGAGCACATATATGAATGATTACCAAAATCAATATCCATATCCATCACTTCACATAGTCAACACATGTGTGGTTAAGCATGTTTAAGATTGGACTTCCCTGGTGGTACAGTGGATGAGAATCTGCCTGCCATGCATGGGGTATGGGTTCAGCTCCTGGTGTGGGAAAATTCCACATGCAATGGAGCAACTAAAGTCCATGTGCCACAACTCCTGAGCTCACATACTGCAATTTCTGAAACCCATGCACCTAAAACCTGTGCTCCACAAGAGAAGCCACTAGTGAGAAGTCCATGCACCACAACACAAGGTAGCTCCTGCTCACCCACATGCTGCAACCAGAGAAAGCCCATCTATAGTCACCATGCAGTGGTGGTGGTGGTTTAGTCACTAAGTTGTATCCAACTTTTGTGACCTCCATGGACTGTAGCCACCAGGCTCCTCTATCCATGGGATTTCCCAGGCCAGAATACTGGAGTGGGTTGCCATTTCCTTCTCCAGGGGATCTTCCTGACCCAGGGATTAAACCTGAGTTTCCTGCATTGCAGGTGGATTTACTGCTGACCACTGAGCCAGCTGTACATTAAATCCTGAGAATGGTATTCTTTTTATAACACTGTGCATCCAATTTGACCTACCTTTCCCTATTTCTCCTCCTTCTCCAAATTCTTATGACAGTCAAATTGCATGCCTCATTNAAACCTGAGTTTCCTGCATTGCAGGTGGATTTACTGCTGACCACTGAGCCAGCTGTACATTAAATCCTGAGAATGGTATTCTTTTTATAACACTGTGCATCCAATTTGACCTACCTTTCCCTATTTCTCCTCCTTCTCCAAATTCTTATGACAGTCAAATTGCATGCCTCATTCCAAATCTCTGCTCTCCACCACACCACAAAGCCCACAGTCAAAATGGAATAAATCTTTATTTCTCTAGGAGAGAAAACTCTAGTGAGATACTACAAAGCTTTGCCTTAGCCTTATCCAATATCCAATATTTTAAAGAAAGAAACATATTGCATGCTAATAAAAGACCAAAATTACATCATCATCTCAGTGAATAAAGAAAAAGCATTGGGGGGGGGGGGACACTCCCATTCATGATAAAAACCTTCAGCACTAGGAAGAGAAGGGAACTTCCTTAACCTGATAAAGGGCACCCATGAAAAGCCTATAGAAAATAGTATACTTAGAAAGACAATGCTTTCCTCCCTGAAATCAGAACAAGAAAATGGTGTCTGCTCTCAGCATTGTACTGGAGGTTTCAGCCATAAGAAATTAAACTTGTAGATAAACTATAGAATTTCATGATTAATAGAATTTGATCCCAAATTACAGCTAAAGGTTGCAATGATTAACGCTGCAAACAAGATGTGTAAGTTAAGGCCAAAAATAATGTGCTTCTGTTTAAAACCAACCGGAAGATACAAAATTCTGAAAAAGGATTACTGGGTACCTACTGTGTGCCATGCACTGGAGATAAGAGACATGATTCCCTCCTAGATTTGTTAATTCCAGACCCAAAAATAACTAGGCTAGACGAAGGCAAGTTTTCTAGCGGTCTTTCAACAACTTTGGCATTTATTAAGAATTCTCTAATTCAATTGTGTTAACTCTTTTGGGCTGAGACTCTATATACTTTGATTCTCCATGGTTTCCAATAACTTTCAGGAGTTTAATACCTTCCTAATGGGTGACTTTTAATGCTTTTGAACTGTGGTGTTGGAGAAGACTCTTGGGAATCCCTTGGTCTGCAAAGAGATCAAATCAGTCCATTCTAAAGGAAATCAGTCCTGAATATTCATTGGAAGGACTGATGCTGAAGCT
>SJYA01009355.1:0-14327 GCA_006410615.1 Neotragus moschatus
CCCCTTGGTATCCACATGTTCTCTGCATCTGTGTCTTTAGTTCTGCTTTGTAAATAAGATTGTCTATACCAATATTTTTTTCCAATTATACATATATGCATTAATATTCCATCCTTGATTTTCTCATTCTGCCTTACTTCTGTCTGTAGTAACGTTATGTGAACTGACCTTGGGTCTTTTGTACCCTGAGCTCTTTTCTACCCCCAGCTTACCTCACAGCAATTACCATGAGTAAATCCAAGCAAAAGTCAATGTCAAAAGCTGTTGACAAGTGTCATGTGTAGGCAGTTTCAAGAAAATAAATATTTATGGGAGTCTTGAGATCTCGCTGTCCTCCTGTAGACTGACAGGCAGGAGCTAAACCTGTTTCCTCTTTCTTGGTTTCCACGATGACCTGCCAAGGATGGAAAGTTGATGCTGCTGCCACATGCTGTTAAAGTAGCCGCGCAGAGGTAAAGGTCTCATAAAGGCAAACAAAAATCANTCGCTGTCCTCCTGTAGACTGACAGGCAGGAGCTAAACCTGTTTCCTCTTTCTTGGTTTCCACGATGACCTGCCAAGGATGGAAAGTTGATGCTGCTGCCACATGCTGTTAAAGTAGCCGCGCAGAGGTAAAGGTCTCATAAAGGCAAACAAAAATCATATACTGTTGATTGCTCAGAAGTTTGGTTGAATACAGAGGGGACAGTTCTCATCAAACCATCTTTACTTGGGTATTAGTGCATGCCAGAAAGTTCAACCACTGGACACCCCAGCGTGCCTGGAGAGAGGCAATTTTTGGAGAGCAACACAGGCACTCTCTGCTGTGTTAGCAGGCTTGGAGTAAGCTCTCCCCCTCTGCCTGGAATGTGCTTTGCCGCAGCCCAAGGAAGGCATCTCCACTCAGAGGCAAAGCAGCACACTTCTTGGTCCTGTGACATTTTTGTTCTAGTTCAGTTGCCCCGTTTTGTCCGGCTCTTTGTGACCCCAGGGAATGCAGCTTGCCAGGTTTTTCTGTCCTTCACCATCTCCCGGAATTCGTCCTAACTCATGTCCATCGAGTCGGTGATGCCATCTAACCATCTCATCCTCTGACGCCTCCTTCTCCTCCTGCTTTCAATCTTTCCCAGCATCAGTGTCTTTTCCAGGGAACTGGCTCTTCGCATCAGGTGGTGGCCAAAGTACTGGAGTTTCCAGCTTCAGCATCAGTCCTTCCAATGAATATTCAGGGTTGATTTCCTTTAGGATTGACTGGTTTGATCTCTTTGCAGTCCCAAGAAAGGGACTCTCAAGAAACTTATCCAGCACCACAGTTTGAAAACATCCATTCTTTGGCACTCAGCCTTCTTTATTTGAGAAGATCTTTTAACCTTACTCAGCTGAGCCACAGGGGAAAGAATATTGGAGTGGGTAACCTATCCCTTCTCCAGCCTTCTCCAGCGGATCTTCCTGACCTAGGAATCGAAATGTGATCTCCTGCATTGCAGGCAGATTCTTTACCAACTGAGCTATCAGGGATAAAGAATCTGCCTGCCGTGCTGGAGATCTGGGTTTGATCCCTGGGTTGGAAAGGTCCCCTGGAGAAGGGAAAGGCTACCCACTCAGTATTTCGGCCTAGAGAATTCCATGGACTGTACAGTCCATGGTGTCACAAAGAGTCGGACACAACTGAGACGCTCACTTTCACTTTAACCTTAACAGCATGTCTCTCTGTCTGCCTTGGGGAGAAAGGCAGGCCATTAGCATTCGTAGTATGCCCTGTAAATCCCAGACGTTGCTCTGTCTCTTTGGCATGGGTAATCTTTTGGAATCATGATAGCATCCCTATGAAGTAGATTTTAGCCCATTTTGCAGAATGGCACCCTGAGGCCCAAAGAGATGAGAAACTAATCTGAGCTCAGTTAGCTATAGGAATTCTAGCCTGGGTCTGTCCAATTGCTTTTCTATTACCACTCACTGCCCTTTTATTGGTTAAAAATATATAAGCTCAAAGGAGAACAGCCACCCCCTTAATACTGTTAAGTGTATTCAGAGGGACCATTTCTACATGAGGGCCTACTGCCTGACACACAGTAGGCACTCAGGGAGAGAGTAATTGCTCCCTTTCCAACCCTCTGTCAAATCCGTTGGATGACTCGTCCCCCAGATAACCATCCCCGTTATCCAAGAAGATTCTGCCTGTGCCGACTGGTTCACCATCTTCTTCTGAGGGGTGAAAAGGCTTTCCTGCAGACAGAAGGACCACAAGCATCACTGCTTGACGTACTGAATGTCCCTCCTGTGAAATATTCCAGTTCTTTAATTTGATCCATGAATATGTTCTAGTGACGGGGCTGAGAACAAATGTGTTGTACTGGTCACATTTGAAACCTCGGTCATAATGTGAATTTTATAGTAAGACTTAAGAAGTATATTAAAATATTTTTGAAGGGTCATCTCACTACTTCCCGTCCTTTTTTAATGAAAATGCATCCTAGGCTCTCAGGCGATTTTGTCTGTCCTCCATGAGAAATTTTGAGCCCCCTTCTCAACATCTAGTTTCTGTTTGATCCTCTAGGGAGGAAAGCTTACTACTTTTGGCCACTCTCTTTTTCACAAGTGGCAAACGGTTAGGTTTCTCTTGCTGCTAAATGAAAAGCCTCTGTCGGTGCCTTCCGTCATTTGCCTGACTTGCCACTACATTCGACGCGTTCATTCAGCGGTGTCTCTACCACCCGCTGGGTACCAGCAATCACGCCGGCCCCCGAGGATGCAGCGGAGGGAGGTAGGATGCTGATAAGGAAGCTCTGAATTGACTTTGTTGGGTGGAGAGGCAGGCAGTAAACGAGCAAACATAATTTGGGATAGTATATCAGGAGTATAAAACAAGATGATGGGAAAGAAAGTGATTAAAGGCGAGAGGGTGGGCTCATGTTGCCGAGGAAAGCCAGTGTTTGAAATAAAATCTGTGATGGGACAGCCAGCCTCAGGAAGCCTGTGAGGGGCGGAGCATCTGGGAAAGACAGAGCAGAGAATGCCAAGGCACAGAGCTGGTGTGAGCCTAGTACCATCAGATGAACCAGAAGGCCCGAGCTTGGCTTAAAAGGGCAGTGAGGTGGGAGGGGCAGACAGATCCTATTCTAGGTTCATTCCTGACCTGAAAAGGATTTGGATTTAACTTGTATTTTTCTCACCTCGAAGCATGTGGCTTCCCAGTTCCCCGAGCCCATGCCTCCTTCAATGGAAGCTAGGAGTCTTAACCACTGGAACGCCGGGGAAGTTCCCTTGGATTTGATTCTTAATACAGGGGAATCTCCACCTGGAAAATTCTGTGTCCTTTCCCATGTGTCCCCCATGCCTGGTGTGTGGTCAGCAACTTCATGTGGAATCCACGGAAGCCTAATGCTCCTGATGGGAAAGACTCTTGGCTTTGGAATTCTTGAAACTCACAGCTTGGTTTATCATAGCAGGATGAAGCAAGCGGCCGCCCTGGTAAAAGGAAGTGAACAGAGAGTGAGTTAGATCTCTTTCAACAGGGAAGGATGGGATTTCTCAGGTGGTGCTAGTGGTAAAAGAGCCCGCCTGCCAATGCAGGTAAACAGAAGAGACGCGGGTTCGATCCCTGGGTCGGGAAGATTCCCTCAAGTAGGAAATGGCCACCCACTCTGGTATTCTTGCCTGGAGAATCCCATGGACAGAGGAGCCTGGTGGGCTACAGTCCCTGGGGATGCAAAGAGATGGACATGACTGAAGAAACCACTCCATTTCTCTGAGCCTCACTTTCTTGTGACAATATCAGTTCTGTCCAGCATGCAGTGTGTGTCACATGGGTCCTGTGTGCAAAGTGGCTAGCCTAGTGTCTGCTCAGTAGCAAGAGCTCTGGATGATTGCTGCCAACATTGCTTTTTGGAGGAATGTGGACTGGCCTCCAGATGCTGTTGAACAGTCTTTGTGCTGATGCCAGCTCAGGCTCCAGGCTTCCAGAAGATTCCCTTTGATAGTACCTAGATTACTTCTGAAGAGAGAATAATCCATTTATTTTTGTACTGCTTGCAATTTCAAACTTGCCTTCCTAGTTCTTTTCCTGTTTGAGACGCTCCTGATTTGTGAGTGGGGTCAAGGATCTTACTTTTGAAGAAAGCACGTTCCACAGTTAACAAGCTTTCAGAGTAAGAATTGCAAAAATGCTCAGTGTCGTGGATCTGTGGACTGTCCACTCTAGTTATCAGAAGCCACAAGAGGCCTTGGGACCCACAATCACCTCAGATGGTGATTTCAGCCACGGAATTAAAGGATGCTTGCTCCTTGGAAGTAGAGCTATGACAAACCCAAACAGCATATTAAAAAGCAAGCCTGGCTTTGCAAAGAGGTTGCAAAGACTCAGACGTGACTTAGTGACTGAACAACAGCAACAAGAAGCGGCCTTGAGATGTCCTACAAATGTATACACACTGGCTTTTGAAGACTTAAGACAAAAACCTGCAAAATATCTCCTTCATTTTGTGTTTAAGTAATAACATTTTGGATAGGGTTACAGAAAATATTCTGTTTTTAAAACAGGGCTCCTGGAAAATGTACAAGTGCATATGTGGGTCATTTTAACAACTATAATAAAAATAACAAGATATGATCCACCTTAGGGCAAGCTGTGACTAAGTGTTGGAGACATAACTGAACAGTGGTTACTTTCAGCTTTTAGAGGGGTTGCTCTTACCTTCTGGGGAGGGCAATGGCACCCCACTCCAATACTCTTGCCTGGAAAATCCCATGGATGGAGGAGCCTGGTAGACTGCAGTCCATGGGGTCACTAAGAGTTGGACATGACTGAGCAACTTCCCTTTCACTTTTCACTTTCATGCATTGGAGAAGGAAATAGCAACCCATTCCAGTGTTCTTGCCTGGAGAATCCCAGGGTCAGGGGAGCCTGGTGTGCTGCCATCTATGGGGTCACAGAGTCGGACAGGACTGAAGTGACTTAGAAGCAGCAGCAGCAGCAGCAGCTCTTACCTTCCTGAGCAGCTCTTAATGACCTATGGTGATTGGAGGTTTTCTGAATATCTTGTAAAACAGTGTTACACTTTTACTTACATGACTCCTCTGGGGAAGGCAGTGTGGTTGGAAGAGTGGAGGGGAGAAGGTATTGGTAAAAGTAGGGAATACCAGATTATCTTACCTGCCTCCTGGGAAACCTGTATGCTGGTCAAGAGTCAACAGTTAGAACCAAACATGGAACAGGGGACTGGCTGCAAATTGGGAAAGGAATANTCCTCTGGGGAAGGCAGTGTGGTTGGAAGAGTGGAGGGGAGAAGGTATTGGTAAAAGTAGGGAATACCAGATTATCTTACCTGCCTCCTGGGAAACCTGTATGCTGGTCAAGAATCAACAGTTAGAACCAAACATGAAACAGGGGACTGGCTGCAAATTGGGAAAGGAATAGACCAAGGCTGTATATTGTCACCCTGCTTATTTAGCTTATATGCAGAGGACATCATGTGAAATGCTGGGCTGGATGAAGCACAAGCTGGAATCAAGATTCCCAGGAGAAGTATCAATAACCTCAGATAAGCAGATGACACTGCCCTTATGGCAGAAAGCGAAGAGAAGCTAAAGAGCCTCTTGATGAAGGTGAAAGAGGAGCATGAAAAATCTGGCTTAAAATTCACAAAACTAAGATCATGACATCCACCCATCACTTCATCGCAACTGGATGGAGAAACAGTGGAAACAGTGTCAGACTTTATTTTCTTGGGCTCCAAAATTACTACAGATGGTGACTGCAGGCACAAAATTAAAAGATGCTTCCTCTTTGCAAGAAAAGCTATGACCAAACCAGACAGCATATTAAAAAGCAGAGACATCACTTTGCCAACAAAGGTCCATCTAGTCAAAGCTATGGTTTTTCCAGTAGTCATGTATAGATGTGAGAGTTGGACCATGAAGAAAACTGAGCACCAAAGAATTGGTGCTTTTGAACTGTGATGCTTTTGAACTGAGAAGAGTCTTGAGAGTCCCTTGGACTCCAAGGAGATCCAACCAGTCAATCCTAAAGGAAATTAGTCCTGAATATTCCTTGGAAGGATTGATGCTGAAGGTGAAGCTCAATTATTTTGGCCACCTGATGCAAAGAGCAGACTCATTAGAAAAGACCCTGATGCTGGGAAAGACTGAAGGCAGGAGGAAAAGGGGATGACAGAGGATGGTTGGATGGCATCAGAGACCCAGTGGACACGAGTGTGAACAAGCGCTGGGAGATAGTGAAGGACAGGGAAGCCTGAAGTGCTACAGTCCATGGGCTTGCAAAGAGTTGGACATGACTGAACAACTGAACAGCAACAAGGAGTTTTTAAACTATATACTAGTCTTTTGGTTGTTTGGAGGGGGAGTTGTTTTGGAGTGGTGGTGTTTTGGTTTTGTTTTTGTAAAGGGCAAACTATATTTAGTTTCTTCTCAGGAATTCCTTGGTGGTTCAGTGGTTAGGACTTCAGGCTCTCACTGCTGAGGGCCCAGATTTAATCCCTGGTAGGGGAACTAAGATCCCACAAGCCTCCTGGTTCAACCAGAAGGAAAAAAAAAAAAAAAGTTTCTTCTCTTTGCTGTCTGCTGGTAGCTCCCCTTTAGGAAAGTGATCTCAGATGCTCCCTGTGCTAACCCGCATGCCTCATAATAAAGTGAAAAGAGCATGGAGAGTCAAAGGGTGTGGATCTCAGGTCTGGCCTCTGGCTCTGTTCCTTCGGTGCTCCAGGGTCGGGCTGTTTTCTGGGATGTGAGGCTGTGAGATGGGGAGAGTGTCGCTGCTCAGTGTGGAAGAGGTGCTCTGTCCCTCACATCACCCACCTCACATCCTGCACACGCACACACATGTACACACATGTACACATAGACGTGCAGATACATAAGCACACATGTGCACCTGCTCACAGACCCCAAATGTGTGAAAGGCAAGCACAACTGGTCCCTTTGGCTGACCCACACCCACAGTGGAAAAGGAAACAGAATCTCACTGAGTCATGCTAAAACATGCATTTGACTAAAGCAAATGGCCCATTAAATTGAGCTCATCCAATCAGTAAGACCAACCTTGAACCCCATCTGGTTTGGCCATCTCTCCAAAACGTGTTTTTTTTTTTTTTTTTCTTTTTTTTTCCCTAAATGAGCATGTGATGATTTTGCAGTTTCCTTTTCCAGTATTCTATTATTTTTCAACTTTTTAATTGTTTGATCTTGAATATACATTTTTCAAAGTGGTTAATACAGTTGATATCTGAAGGATATCAAATCAATTTGATCATAAACAAGGAAGCCCTGTATATTGTTTTTCATTTACACATTCGAGACAAGTTTTAGTACTTTTCTAGTGGATCAGCCGGTAAAGAATCTGCCTGCAGTGCAGGAAGTCTGGGTTCAATCCCTGGGTCGGGAGGATCCCCTGGAGAAGGGAATGGCGACCCACTCCAGAAGTCTTGCCTGGGAAATCCCATAGACAGCAGAGCCTGGTGGGCTATATAGTTCATGGGATCAAAAAAGTTGAACACAAGTAGCAACTAAACCGCCACCACCAGACAAGTTTTAAACTAATCAAGTGAATTTTAAACCTGGCATAATGAAGATGATGGGCCTTCTTGATAGAAAATATGTTTTCTGGCTTTGTAAGTCCACAAACTGGGCCTGTCTCCAACTCTCCCTGAGCTGTGTTTAGACAGAGGTTATTTAAAACAGAGCTTCCAATCGCCTCTTTCCTGGAGAGGGTCAAACACGGATTGCTGCTTATCAGCCCCGTAAAAACATCAACCGCAGCTCATGTGTCTTGGGGGCCCGTGCGCTGCAGCTCAGCAGTGCCCGTGTTCCTTAGGGACTTTAATGCCCAAATGTGATAAATCTCAGAGAGTTAAAAGAGGAGAAGGCATAAAGGAGGCAGTTCATGGGAAGAGCCCTGCGTTTAGAGCTTTAAATTTGGACCGTGAATTTTGAAATGGAATAAATTTTTGTGTCCCTGGGCAAGACCCTCATCTATAACTATCCTGCGTTTCTACCTTCCACTGTCGTATTGGGGTGACATTCCGCAGAGCAGACTGCAAGACCCGCTCTTTATGAACAGTTAACCTTTGCTTGGGTGAAGGTTTTCTGTGCCTTCCAGTAACCTCACCTGTTCATCCCTCTAGGCCCACTGCACACACTTGCTCTCCTAGGAAGACATCGCTAATTGTTTCAGGCAAAATGAAGGAACACAGGTTCTCAAAGCACCTAAACTGTGATCATAACGGATACCTCACTGATGCTTACAGTCAGGTTGTTTGTTAAACTATTGTCACATTTGTACTGCAATGCAAACCAGCCCAAAACTCAACAGCTTAAAACCACAAGCACGCATTCTCACACATGAGGGAGACAGCTAGGCTGCACACAGGGGACAGATGGGATGGCTCTATGCCAAGTGTGTTTCATCTTTCTCCTGGGACCAGGGCACATTTTTTTGTTGTTGTTGTTCATCACAATGGTGTAAGGGATGAGGGCATGTGAAAACCCACAGTCCTCTTAAGGCCTATGCTGGGCACTGGCACACTGTCATTTCTGCCCATGTTGTTGGGCATTCACTAAGTCACGTCCAACTCTTTTCAATGCCATGGACTGTAGCACACCAGGCTCCTTTCTCTTCCACTATCTCCCTGAGTTTGCTCAAACTCATGTTCATTGAGTCAGTGATGCTATCTAACTATCTCATCCTCTGCAGCCCCCTTCTCCTTTAGCCCTCAATCTTTCCCAGCATCGGGGTCTTTTCCAATGAGTGAGCTCTTTGCATCCAGGGGCCAAAGTATTGGAGCTTCAGTTTCAGCATCAGTCCTGATGAATATTCAGGGTTGATTTCCTTTAGGATTGACTGGTTTTGGCTGAGCGCCAAGGAATTGATCCTTTTTGGATTGTGGTGCTGGAGAGGACTCTTGAGAGTACTTTGGACTGCAAGGAGCTCAGACTAGCCAATCTGCCCACGTGCCACTGGACAAATCTAAAATCACTGGGAAGTACACCCCCCTGCACTGAGGCCACAGCAAGAACTGGATCCAGGGACAAGTGAACAATAGGAGCTAACCATTCCATTTTTCAAGCAGGTTCGTTGGTCCTATTAAATCAGAAGCCCCTCATGGGTAGAGGAGCAGAAACCAATCCTGCTTCGCTGTCACTTGCCCCTGTGCCTGGGGCTCGAAGCTAGTTGCTATTCACTGATGTTTCTTGAGGTCCAACAGACCTTCCCAATCTTTTTCCTTTGTAGCAAAGTTTGGCAAAATAGGACTAACGGCCAAATCTGGCCTGGCTTTTGTGTCAATAGAGCACTAAACATATAAATGTTTGGGGGGAAAAAGTGAAAGAACAATAATATTTAATGACCCATGAAAATGATACGAAATTCAAATGTCAGTGCCCATAAATAAGGCTTTATTGGAACACAACCACACCCAGGTCTCTGTGCTTTGTCTGTGGACACTTTAGAGAAAAACAGCATAGCTGGAGGAGTTCCCATGGAGACTATATGTCCTCCAAAGCCTAACCATTTACTCTCTTGCCTGGTACAGAAACTGTTTGCCACCCCTGCTTGATAGGATAAGTGAAAGTGAAAGTCACTCAGCCATGTCACACTCTTTGCTACCGGACCCATGGACTCCTCTGCCGGCTCCTCTAACCATGGGATTCTCCAGGCAAGAATACTGGAGAGGGTTGCCATTTCCTTCCCCAGGGGATCTTTCCCATCCAGGGATCAAACCGGGTCTCCAGCATTGCAGGCAGATATTTCACTATCTGAAACTGAGCAAACCCCGAGGAGGGGAATGTCTTGCCAAAGATGACAGAGTTGTCAGCTTAAGCCAAGTATTTGCGTGGTGTTAATACTTTCCCCCTTTGTTTCCTAGTAATCAGAAGCCTGCAATACCCATGTGTCACTGATCTGGAGACGTCCCCTCGCGGGCAGCACTTCATGACCCAGCGGCGCCCGGCCCAGTGAAGCAACCGTGGTGTCCGGCATGGCCCCGCTGCTCCTGGGCGCGGTGATGCTGGTGGCCCAGCTCCAGCTAGTGCCTTCCCGCCCCGCGGTGGTGCCAGGGAACGAGCCGGGCCAGCCGGAGCTGGTGTGGAAAGCGGCGACCCTCCAGGACCAGATCCCCGAGGGCGCAGCCCCCAATGGCTCCGCCAAGCAGCTGCCTCGGATCATCATCATCGGAGTGCGCAAGGGCGGTACCCGCGCGCTGCTGGAGATGCTCAGCCTGCATCCCGACGTGGCGGCTGCCGAGAACGAGGTGCATTTCTTCGACTGGGAGGAGCACTACAGCCAAGGCCTGGGCTGGTACCTCAGCCAGATGCCCTTCTCCGCCCCACACCAGCTCACGGTGGAAAAGACCCCCGCGTACTTCACGTCGCCCAAAGTGCCTGAGCGCGTCCACGGCATGAACCCGGCCATCCGGCTGCTGCTTATCCTGCGGGACCCGTCGGAGCGCGTGCTATCCGACTACACCCAAGTGTTCTACAACCACGTGCAGAAGCGCAAGCCCTACCCGTCCATCGAGGAGTTCCTGGTGCGCGACGGCCGCCTCAACGTGGACTACAAGGCTCTCAACCGCAGCCTGTACCACCTGCACTTGCAGAACTGGCTGCGTTTCTTCCCGCTGCGCCGCATCCACATCGTGGACGGCGACCGCCTCATCAGGGACCCCTTCCCCGAGATCCAGAAGGTGGAGCGGTTCCTGCGGCTGTCGCCGCAGATCAACGCCTCCAATTTCTACTTTAACAAAACCAAGGGGTTCTACTGCCTGAGGGACGGCGGCCGGGACCGCTGCTTACACGAGTCCAAAGGCCGGGCGCACCCCCAAGTGGACCCCAGACTCCTCAATAAACTGCACGAATATTTTCATGAGCCAAATAAGAAATTCTTTGAGCTTGTCGGCAGAACATTTGACTGGCACTGATTTTTTTTTGGCGATAAGCTAGGCTCGGAACCTTTCCTATTGTAAGTTCTGGTGTACATCTGGGGTGGGGGAAAGAATTTTAAAAGGGCATTTAAGTATAATTTATTTGTAAGATCCATAAATTACTTCTGTACAGTATTAGATTCACAATTGCCATATATACTAGTTATATTTTTCTACTTGTTAAATCGAGGGCATTTTGTATTGTTTTTCATGGTTGTTAACATGTGTAATATGTCTCTATATGAAGGAACTAAAATATTTAACTGCAAAAAAAAAAATTCTGGAAATGCAGTCTTTTTTGAATATAGTTAACTTGCCCCCAACTCCAAATAGCTGTGTGTGTATTCATCGCATATATTTCTTTGTTACTCTTTACAAAAAATGTTTTTCATAGTTATTACCTTCCTCTCCCCTTCTCTCCTTTCTTCATTGTCTTTTTAAAGTTTTAATGTCTCCCTGAGGTCATCAGATTTATTTTTTACTTGCATTGTGAGATTTCTCTTCATTGAGATGCCCGTTATTCTTGGAAGGGACAGTTTCACCCATTTCCAGCTTTAGCAGGTCCCTGAGTGTCGATTCTAACTCCACGTAAAGTCCAAGAGGACAAAGCAATTAAGCCGGAGAAGTTAGTTGCTAACCAGCAAGAGACTGAATTCAGAGTGCTTACACTTCCTTCTGATTGCAGCAATAGATGAACAACAATAAAGGAAATTAAACCTGGCTTTCAGAATGATCTTGGGGCTGTGTACTTTGCCCCAGGTGGCAGTGGGTCTCCGGAAAGTTACTTAGAATAGAAAAGAGGAAGTGCAGAATCTATGCATGTCCCCATCTGTGAAAAGCTGACTAAAGGGATAACCTTTTGCTTGGGCTGGGAGTCTAATAATCTATTTCCTGAAAGATCAATATGCACTTATAGATATATATTCCATATACTTTGATATCTGGGTATGTGCATGTTTAAACATCAGCTCCAAATTTGGAGTCCTGAATGTGAAAGGAAATTTAAATTCCCAAGGGTTGAAATTGAAAAGAGAAAGAAGTTCAAAGCAGCGGCGGATATAGGTTTGGAACCCCTTGCACCTGCCTCAGAGACAAGGGGCCCAACTTCAGTTTCACTTCTGCCCTGAACAACTGGGTTGTTAGGACTGATCAGATAAGCCCCTCTGAGCCTCAGTTTTCTCATGCATTCTTCATTCAGTCAGCCTCGTACAGAATTAAATAAATCAGACTTTTTTTCTTATTATGAATACAAATATGTTCGTTACAGTAAAACAAAAAAAATACAAGGACACAAATGCGTCTCCTGGCATAGTTCTTACTTAAGGCAGAGGAGTGAAATAGACGTTTTGTAGAGGAACTCATTGAGATTTCCCTCAAGCAACCCCAGAAAGGAGGGATTATTATGGCAAGTTCAAAGTTGAAGAAACAGGTGCAGTGAAGATAAGGAACTCGCCCAAGTTCACGGTGACTGTAAAACAGAGCTCAAAGTCCAGTTACAGTCAGAGCCCAAGGGGTTTTCATTTTGTTTTTTTTGTTTGTTTGTTTTTGTNCGTTTTGTAGAGGAACTCATTGAGATTTCCCTCAAGCAACCCCAGAAAGGAGGGATTATTATGGCAAGTTCAAAGTTGAAGAAACAGGTGCAGTGAAGATAAGGAACTCGCCCAAGTTCACGGTGACTGTAAAACAGAGCTCAAAGTCCAGTTACAGTCAGAGCCCAAGGGGTTTTCATTTTGTTTTTTTTGTTTGTTTGTTTTTGTATATTTTGTTTTTTTTTCTCTACCCATTTTTCCCTTAAATGCAAGTGGAAAGACCTAGAGACAGTTCTTCCTGACATACTCCTTTTCTGGTGCCAAATGTCCTCCATCCCAAGAGGTGAGCCTGAGCCAGAGGGAAAGAGCAAGCAGGAGCCTGAGGTTTTCTCAGCCATGCTATCAGGGTAGTGAGTCACCTTAGTTATGCTTCAGCAGCTTCAGCCTGGCTTGACCTTAGCATGGCCTGCACCCCATGCTGGGCCCTGCACAGACAGCAGAAAATGCCTTCTCTGCACCTTCATTAAGTGAAAGTGAAGTTGCTCAGTCGTGTCCAACTCTTTGTGACCCCATGCCTATCAGGCTCCTCCATCCATGGGGTTTTCCAGGCAAGAATATTGGAATGGGTTGCCATTTCCTTCTCCAGGAAATCTTCCCAGCCCAGGGATTGAACCCGGGTCTCCCACATTGTAGGAAAATCCTTTACTGTCTGAGCCAACAGGGAAGTCAGGATTATCATTTAAAAAACCAGCTCCCCAGAGGGTGTGGCAGAAATAGACTGGGCTTCCTGTTGACACCAAACTTTGCCATCTGCAGAGTGTTTCCCTCTACAGTGCATCATTGGACCTTACTTCTATTATACCCACTGTAATAGATGAAGGCAGAAAAAAATGAGAGACAAAGATGCAATCAAGTTACCAAGGTTGCCCAGGAATTGGGTGACTAAGTGGAGCCCCTGGTATGTGTTTTTGACTCCAAAGAGAATGCTTTTTGCAAAATACCTAAGCATGCCAGCACCCTGGGGATGGTGTACTTGAAGCTTGCCTGTTGGGGCAAGAAGGTGGTGGGTAGGGATGAAAGAGGGAAGGGCCAAGCTCTGGAGACAGGGTCTACCTTTTGTGGCTGACACAGCTGATGCAAGGGGATGATTCAATCTATGATCAATGGGCGTAAATTCAATCATTGTTGGTTTGGAGTACGCTTGTGGGCTCAGTTACATCTGACCCTTTGCAACCTCATGGACGACAGCCCGCCAGGCTCCTCTCTGCATGGGATTTTCCAGGCAGGAATATTGGAACAGGTTGCCATTTTCTGCTCCAAGGGATCTTCCCAACCCAGGGATTGAACCCATATCTCTGGCATCNAGGGGATGATTCAATCTATGATCAATGGGCGTAAATTCAATCATTGTTGGTTTGGAGTACGCTTGTGGGCTCAGTTACATCTGACCCTTTGCAACCTCATGGACGACAGCCCGCCAGGCTCCTCTCTGCATGGGATTTTCCAGGCAGGAATATTGGAACAGGTTGCCATTTTCTGCTCCAAGGGATCTTCCCAACCCAGGGATTGAACCCATATCTCTGGCATCTCCTGAATTGGCAGGTGGATTCTTCCCCACTGAGCCACCTGGGAAGCCCAATGGAGGTGTCGTTGACTAAAAATACTGTCATGGAGGTCTACTACAGGCAAGGGTCAGAGGCCCTAGTAACTATTTCTATTCATCTGTTTTTGTACCCCCTGAGCCAGCCATTTGGAAGGGATAAGCAGTATGAGGCCATTGCTCCAGACTTGTTCCAGGCCCTTAGCTCTCATCTGAGCACAGTCAGATTCAGAGGGGTCCTGCCATAGACCAGGGTGGGCCTACTCAGAGGCCCAAATGCAGTGATTC
>SJYA01009357.1:0-15052 GCA_006410615.1 Neotragus moschatus
CACCAATCCATAAAGAAACTGTTAGTAGGATTGTTGACTCAGTTTATTATGGTGTTTTACAGCAGTATAAATCAAAAGTGACCTGTGGTGGTAATCTGGCATGTGACAGTACTTCAATAGCAGAACAAATAACTAATAGCATATTATTAGAGACTTTGGACTACCAACTCCCATCTTGCTTCAGGGAAAAGCTCTTACACAATTCATATTACCCTCTCAGTGCTGAAATTATATTACAGAAACTTCAAAATAACCTGAGGGAATTTACTTCCAAACCTAGGTCTTTAACAGACTATAGCACCATGTTATCACAATCATTTTTAGAAGATATCATCAGAAGACTTTTATCTCAGCTCATTCCTCCACCCAGTAAAGCTTCCTCTTTGGAAAACAAATATTTCATGAGTTCAGATTTTAATGAAATGTCTACCTGTATAATAAATAAAGTTTTATCAGCCATTTCAAAACACAAAATTTGGCTCACTATATATGATAATCAATATCTGTGTACAGGAAAAAGCCTCCAGAAGATGGTGGATTCTGTTTACAGAAATATTATACAAACCTATGACTCTCTTATTTCAATACAGAAAAGTATACTCAGCCGAAACCCAATTTTGGTTGACCGAATAGCTAGTTTTATTATCCAAGAGATTATTGAATATCACCTTCAGCCATTTTTGTGTGGAGAAGGTTTACCTCGTCCAATGACTCCTTCAGATGCAATATCGAATATGGTTAAACAAGTTCTCAGTGAAGTCATAGAGTCACACAGACCCCAGACACCATCAGCCCCAGGTATTTACTCTGAGACATTTGTAAGGGAAATTGTTGCCAGACTTTTATCAAAAATTTTCAGTCCAAAGCATAACACTGAAATTGAGCTGGAAAACATGACCCAAAAAATTGTAAACTCAGTAAATAACCATTTTGACAAAGCTAAAGTTCACCTTCTATATAATGACAAAGAACAGTCTTACCCCTCTGTGGATACAGATATTGTGGACGAACTGGTCACCTCAGTTTATAGAAATGTTTTAAAACAGTATGGATTAGATCCTAAGTTTAATAAAGAGTCTGAAGACAGCAGTATTTTTGTGGAAAAAATTACCAACTTAGTTGTAGCAGCTATTTCAGACTACCTTCTTCACCCACTGTTTTCTGGAAATTTGTCATCTTCATATTCTCTCTCAACAACTGACAATATTGTTCAAGACATTCTTAGTAACATCAGTGGATCTACCATACCAAGTCAGAGGTTATCTCCATATAACACCTTCCTGCCATACACATTTTTAGAAGACATGATCAGAGTACTATTATCTAGAATTTTTCCCTCTGCACATAGCATTGTTGCAAACAGAGAAATTCCAGAAGATAGATCAAAGACTAATTTCAATGAAATTGCTTCAGATATAATCAGTGATATTAGAAGGAAAATTTCCCAACATGAAATTCGATTCTCAAAAGATGAAGAAGGAACCAAGTTTCTTTATTCAGAAGATGATATCCACCATCTCGTGGACTCAGTATTCAAAAATATTTTAAACTCTGAGTCTCAAGAATTAGTTGAGCCAAGTATCACAAGTAGTAGTGATGTTCTTATTGATAGGATAGCAGGTTTTATCATTAAACATGTCTGTCAACAACATCTTCAGCCATTTGTGGATGGGAAGTCATTACCTTCGTCATCATACACGTATTTGGACGATGAGAGAAGGCAGTGGTTTTATGCCAGTGTATATTCCTCAGATTTTTTGGAGGATGTGATTTCTGGGATTTTAAGTAAAATATTCCACAGGGGGTTAGGCATTGTACAAACAAAATCAGTAAGAGATTCAGAAGATGAACTATTTGATAAAGCTGAAAAACTCATACATTTCATAATAGAGGAGTTCTCAAGAGCTAAAGTTAGCATTTTAGAGAATGCAGAGAAAAATTTATGTTTGCCTCCAGTAGAGAGAGATGTGGTCAAAAACATTATTGACACAGTATATAGCAAAGTTGTACAAGAATATGAAATGGAAATAATGCCTGATAAAAATTTTCTAAATGACACAAAGGCACTGGCTGCAAAGATAACTAAAATCATCCTGGCTGAAACCTCTGATTTCCAAATTCATCCAAATCTTACAGAAAAGCTTCCATTTGGGTCACAATCCAAACTTAGTAGTGATATTTTGATAAAGAAAGTTCACCGTGACATTACTAAATCAAGATCCCAAAGACAGGCTTCAACAATATATACTACTATGTTATCACATATTCATTTGGAAAAAATTGTGTCTCAGCTTATATCTCAGATGAGTCCATTGGCCTCCAGTATAGAACACCAAGATACTTCTCAATCAGACTTAAGTAATACATTCATAAAACTGATAAATGAAATCATGTCAATAATTTCAAAACATGCAGTATGTATTGTCAAACATGGGAATGAAAAACACAGGATTATTTCAGAAAAAGATATCCAGTCTATGGTTGATTCCATTTATGCTGCTCTTTCCTATTCAAGTATATACCAATCTCTTACAAAAGATAAAAAAGATATAAGTAATATACCTGTTACAAAAATAGCAAGTTTTATAATAAAAGAAATCTTTAACCATCATCTTCAGTCATTTTTATCTGGAGATAAAACTATCCTTTCAGCTGCAGTTGATCAAACTTATAAACAGAAAGTATTAGATCCTAAAGAGAAAGAGTTGTCCTTCATCATGAATTCAGCTGTCTTTTTGGAAGAAGTAATTTCTGAACTTTTATGTAAACTCCTTTATGCATTCTCACACAATGTTTTGGCTGCTGAAAACCCAGATACAGTAAAAGCCAAAGTTACTGGCATTGTTACAACATTAGTAAAATCAATTGTTCTGGAGTTCACCACATCAGAGATTTTTCTTGCAGATAGCTTTGATGCTGATACATGTTTTTCAGAAGGATATAAAGAAATGGTTCAAAGAACAGTCAACCTTACTTATGAAAAAATATTAGATGAATATAAATCTCTGATTCAAATATATAGGGCTATGCAAAGTGACACTGCTTGTTTTGGAAGAAAAATATATAATTTCCTTTTGGAAGAAATTTATGACTACCAGGTAA
Source organism: Neotragus moschatus (assembly GCA_006410615.1). NCBI lineage: Eukaryota > Metazoa > Chordata > Mammalia > Artiodactyla > Bovidae > Neotragus > Neotragus moschatus. The sequence goes on from SJYA01009357.1 coordinate 3,103, forward strand.
AGTCATTAGTTTCAGGAGAATTAATATCTTCTTCCTATTCTTCTCCTCAAGCTGATAAAATCATCAGAAATGTACTGAATGTCATCATGAGAGATAGCCATGCCTTGCCACCATGTATTACTGTGTTGCCACATTCTCTTTTAGAAGATATGATTTACAAGCTTCTAGTGCATATCTTCCCTTTGAGTGACACTGAAAGTGAACTAAAAGAGGAAGAGGTTTCAGATTATGAGTTCGTGGATGCAGCATCAAAACTAACTGATGAAATCATCAAAGAAATTTCTGAACATGAGATCTGTCTTGCTACAGCAGAGGAGAATGCAGAAAGTGTGCAATTAGAAGTGATTGAAGATTTGATTAACTCTATATGTAATAATATTTTGAAAAAATCTGAATTTCAAGCTGAAGTCCAGAAAGATGCAAATAAAAATGGAGGCTCATTCCTTAGTAAAATAGCTGGTTTCATTATGAAGGAAATCATGGATCATCATCTGCAGCCATTTTTACATGGTGAAGAATCATCCTCCAATAGCTTATCTAATTATGACCATGTCTCTGTACATACTACACCTGGTAAAAAAAAGACACAGCCTTCTCTATATTCAGCTACATTTTTGGAAGATGTAATTGTTGGCCTTGTTCGCAAATTTTATTCTCTTCCAAGGATTACTGAAGAGATTAAGGAAAAAGAAAAACCAGAGCCAGATGTTGTGAGTTTAGCTATAAAATTTGCAAACTCTCTGATAGGAGAATTTAGGAAAAGTGAAATTAAAGTTCTACCAAATGCTGAAGAAATATTTTCTTTTCCACCAATTGATAAAGAGACAGTTGATAAGATATCCGATTTTGTGTATGATCAGTTCATAGGAACATATGAATCTAATGATATTCAGAAGAATGGTGAAAATAACATTGTTATAGAAATGATTGCTATTTTAGCCCAGAAGGCAATCTCTGCTTTCAAGATCCAACCACTTTTTTCAGGAGACTGGTCTACTTTTTTTTCATTTCTAAATCCAGATAACATCACTCAAAGGGTTAAACACCTTCCACAGCAAACATCTACACAGATAAACAGATGCTTAAAAGAGAATCAACTTACTTTACGAGGAAAGTCATATAAACACACGTCTCTAACTTCAGACCAGAAAAATGTGTTGGATCCTTTGGAAGTAGATAGAGGTGCAATGAGCAAAAAGAAAAGTTTGGAAACTAAGGAGACATCAGTGAAAACAGGTGATATCCAAGACCCAGTGGTTACCTCTGTAACTAGTATTATGAAAAGCAATGTAGTTAACCTGTTATCAGGACCAGCTGCAGGTGTGGCAAATAAAGAGAATAAAAACAAAATGGGAACTCCAGTTCAAAAATACAGTGTATCAAAAGTTACTTGTCAAACTACTAGTGTGAAAACTAAAGATAAACAGGAGCCATATTTGAAGGGAACACTCAAAAATAATGAAACTGACAAGAAAATAATATCAGCTGCAGATAAGGAGGGGCAAGGTAAGGAGGTACACACACAATTTCTCGTAGCTGCTGATGGTGAAAGGGAAATCTTTCAACTAGATTTTAAAACAGATAATGAGAAGAAGGTTGACAAAATAAGAGAAAGTTCATTAAAAACAGGAGACAACCCCCTTCAGTTATCTCCTTTGATAGCCAAAGTGAGAAATACAGAGAACACAATCGAGAAACCTTCAGAAGCAGTTACTCAGAAGCCAAACAACGAGGAGAGGAAAGACTCTTCAGCTCAAAGAGACATAAAGGAAGGACAGTACTCAGATTATGAATTAGTCCAAAATGTCACTGAAAATATTTATGATAATATCTTCGGAATGTACCATTCTCAAGAATCAGCTGATTATTTAAAACAACAAAGTCTTCCAAGTCATACAGCATCACCTATAACTCAAGCATTGCCTGTAACTCAAGAGATTGGCAAGGATTTGGCACAGTCTGTTTTAACAAAAGATTTATCCCTCTCAGCCAACAAAAATCTTCCTGCCAAAGAGAAAGAAGAAAAAGAGAATGTAAGCAAAATAGAAAAAGAGAGGGAGAAGAAGAGAGGGGGAAAAAGAGAAAATGACAGCATGAAAGTTAAAGATAAAAAAGAACCTAGTAAACAAGACAGTCCTCAGTACCCACCAAAATGCGAACCTGGAGTTTTCCCTTCTAAATTTTTAGAAGATGTTATTACTGAAATGATTAACAAATTGGTCTTTTCTTCCTCACCAGAAATACAAACATATGATAGATGTCAAAATGTATGTGAGGATGAAAATCAAGCTGAACTCTATGACACAGCTATGAGACTTATTGATTCACTGTTAAAGGAGTTTTCTGATGCTCAAATTAAGGTATTTAGGCCAGATAAAGAATGTCAGTTTTTTCCACCTGCAGATAAAGTGTCATCAGTTCCTAAGGAATATCCCAGTCATAAAGAATCAAATATAGATGAAACACCATGCAACATTAAGACAATAAGTATGGATAAGAGTCATACAATGACTGAAAAACCATCTTCAAATAAGACACTTGTTTTAGATAAAATGTCATCAATTGATAAAACATTGGTCAACAAAGTTGTCCATGCCTCTGTGTGCAATATTTTGAAGGAATATAAATCTCAAGACTCCATTTGTAAGAATATAAAGAGTAATGGGGGACATTTAGCAAGAAGATTAACTACTGCAATGATAAATGAAATTTTTCAACATAAGCTTAATTTGATATTGTGTGATGAGTTTCCAGCTTCATCATGTTTGCCTCTGGAAACTAAGGATGTTGTTAAAAAGATTCAAAAAGTGGCTCAAACAGCCAACAAAGAATGTCAGACATCATCACCATATACCATCATGCTGCCCCATGAATTTTTAGAGAATGTGATTTCTACTCTTTTATCTAAAATTTTCTCAACCATATCAAACGCCAAAGCAGAAACATATGAGGGCAGCTGGTTTACAGAACTGGATTTCCTTCAAATGAAGTTATTAAGTACAGTTACAACAGAGATCTCCAAAGATGAAGATATGATTATACAGTACGTGGAATCCTTACATCCCAGTGATGATGAAACTATTCAATTAGTGGTTCAGTCACTCTATGATAATCTCTTGTCACAATTTGGGTCACAAGAGAGTATACAAAATTGTGCAGCCAGTGGATGTAGAATTCTTTCAGAGACCATAGTTGACTTAATTCGACGGGAAGTGATTGGCAATCAGTTGCAGAACTACTTTTCTGGAGAGCTAACACCGTATCAATGTGCAGAAGTTGATGATGTTGTTGAAAATATTCTTAAAGATGTGATCCAAACAGCTGACATTCCCCAGCCTCATCCGTCGCAGGCGTGTATACTGCCTTATAACGTAATAGAAGAAATTGCTGTAAAATTTTTATCGAAGCTTTTATCTGTGTTTCCAAAGGTCGATAAGGAAAGACCCAAATCCCTAGAAACTGAAATGCAAAAAATAACATCAAAAATATTAAATTCAATACAAGAAGTTATCGCCAAAAATAAGATTAAAGTTGTATCACTGGCAAAGGAAATACCTACTGCACCGTTAGCTAACAATGAAGCTATTGAAAAAGTAGTTAATTCTGTTTATACCAGTATTTTAAAACACTCTGGCTCACTCACTTCTATATTTAAAGATTTAATGGGTAAGAGTAATATCCTTTCTGATGTAATAGGGTTTTTAATGGTGAAAGAAATTTCCAAATCTAAATTTCAACCTCAAGTACAGGAAGAATTATCAGGTCCAGAATTAGCTCTGGAAGCTGTTAAAATTATGGAAAAAGTAGTCAAAATGGTTGATGAATTTAAGTCCCAGGAAAAGTCTTCATCCAAAAAAGGTTCTATGTTAGATGCCATGTTTTTAGAGGAAGCACTGGCCTTGTTCTTGGCTAAAATAGTAAGGTTGCCAAGTGAGTCAAGCAAACGTGCAAAAAACTTATCAAAGCCTGAATTAAATAAAATTGCATCTCAACTGACAAAATCTGTGACGGCTGAAATTTCAAAGAGTAATATTAATCTTGTTGCTGCTGATTCTGAAGAACACTTTCTAAATCCAGAAAGTATAGAAATGGTTTCTCAGGTTATTGATTCTATTTATAGTAATGTACTACAACAATCTGGAACCCAAAAGGATCTTTATCATGATATAAAAAGTACAAACAGAGTTTTCCCTAAAAAAGTGGCTAATTTAATTATTAATGAAGTTTCAAATTTTCCCTTCGATTCAGCTAGTCCAAAGAATTCAAATGCTTGTTTCTTTGGAGATCTAGACATTAACAGAATTGTTGAAAAGGCACAAGAGCATGCTGTTAACATGATTCCTGACTTAGATAAAGATTTAACTAAAGAGTCAATTGTAGAGGACTCTGCAATTAAAATAGTTCCACATATTGGGAATAAACCCCTCAAAATAGATCCCAACATTATCTCAGAACACTTAGCAGTAATTTCTATAAAAACTCAACCCCTTGAGAAACTTCAGACGGAATGTTTAAAGAACACTGGACATAGCATAGCAGAACTGAGAAGAGCATCAATAAGTGGAAGAAGTTATTCCTCAAACACATTTACTATAAGAGAGTTAAAGAGAGAAAGACGGACCTCATTGAATAAGACAGGACGACTAGATATAAAACCCTTTGAGGTAAGTATAAAAAGAATAGCAAAAAAAAAAAAAGTGAGAAATGATTGTTCTGTTCTCTTCCTCAGATGGTTATATGAGAATGTGTTTTTTGTTGTTGTTATTGTCCAACCCAATAGGAAAATTGGTGGCACAAGTTTATCTGTATAGTTATATGACTTACTGGGACTTGCTATTCCAGCTCTGAGGCTCATTCTAAAAGTCTCAGGCTAGTTTTCCTAAGACAATCAATTTAAACTTTAAAAAAAAAATAATAATGAGAATACAAGGATATACCCTTGACTGGCCTTCCCAGGTGGCTCAGAGGATAAAGAATCTGCCTGCAATTCAGGAGATCAGGTGTCAGTCCCTGGGTCAGGAAAATCCCCTAGAGAAGGGCATGGCAACCCACTCCAATATTCTTGCCTGAAGAATTTCCATGAACAGAGGAGCCTGGCAGGCTATAGTCCATGGGGTCACAAAGAGTTGGACACGACTGAGCAGCTCTCATACAAACACATATACACACACACACACACACACACACACACACACACACACACCCTTTACAGCAGAATTGTGCTGACTGAAATAATAAAACTATCTAAAATAGATTTCTCAAATATAAGGCTTTACAGTAGTAATACTACTCTTCTTACTTTTAGCAACATTTGTGAACACACATCAGAATACAAATTCTTAGATTATACTACTTTCTTATTATTTCACTTTAATAATCTTCCTCAGGTTCTCCTATAATCTCAACAAGTGTTAAGTTTCTTCTTATCCTTCTTCTAGATTTAGCTGCTTTAATGTTTCCATATTTATGAATCTGTTTCCTCTTATTTTAGTCCCTAATTCTGCTCTGGAGTTCCATATTTAGGCCCCAAATATATTAAACTAATGGAGACTTTAAAATGCAAAAATGATGTCCTTGTTACAAGGAAACTGTACTACTGAGGACAAAGGATGGTCTGGCCAGTGGAATTGCACTAATCTACAGATTTTTATCAGAGCCCCTTGTACCGACTGTATTCTTTCATAAGAGGACTGAGTGTGCTTAGGGTATAATCTATGTTTGGACAATAAGCCAAGTTTTATAGAACTATTCTCCTTGGAGCAGGCACTTGAAGTAAATTTTCTCCAGCATTGTCCTGTAACCCATTGAACTAGGTGTCAGGGCTGTTAAATATGTTAATTGGCACTTATGTTTTCATACCCAAGTACTGAAATTATTATGAGAAGACATACTAATTTAATCTTTGCCTTAACTTTTTGAACCAGATGACATTCTGTTCAAGCTCTAAAAGTTACTCCTTACATAGATTCTCATCATTTTCTTTAGCATATTTTTGGTAGTATTCATTCATATATATATGTAACCCTTTAGGAGTAAAATTTGTGTTAAAAGACATAGAATAACATTGCTCAAAGGTAGTTTTTAATTAAATATAGAATTGTCTGTCACAAATCTCACTCTTGGTTACCATTCTCTTTCATTAAGTCATTTATAGACCACAGAAAACAGGAAGAGAATATTTAAATGAAAATAATGGCCATTTTTCTCTTAAGGGGGAGAAAATTCATCAAAAAAATAAAGCACAAATGAAGCAGACCTAGACAACTCTGATAAGACATGATTTGAAGCAGTCTGGGTATCAATGTTATCAATCTCCTGCACAGGGAAAAAAAGATTAAATAGTAGATTAGAGCAGAGAATCTAGGTATTTGTTGGCTGTGCCCCAGGGCTTTATTTTCTGTTTTGAGATACCATAAATTTCTAACACACTAGGCATGTACATATTAAAACTATATATAGTAACAAAGCCAAATAGAATGATTTTGGATTTTCTAAACCACTGCCTGCCCCCCCACACACATACCCCGCCAATAACACAGAAAATCAAAAGTGATTGTGTTTTAAGTTCTTAAGGAGATTGTTTGAATATTTTGTTTCCATAGAAAATATTCTTTTCTGGTACCAATATTTTAAAAGTTGGCAGTGTTCCAAAAGAAAGTTGAGGTCTAGGATTAGGAACAATTTGGAGGTTCTGTGGCATCATTAAAGGCTACTGAAATGGGGATGTTCTATTACTCAATTATAATTGTCTTTTCTTTAGACATTTAGGTCTGTCTTTAGACATTGAAATGAAAGGTGAGATTTGCCTAGAGAAGTGAGGAAAAAATAAAGATTTATGTTTTGAAGATTCTTTTGGAAAATATATCCAAAGAATCAAGAGTGGAATGATAGAGATTAAAGAGTCAGAGACCTTCACAGTCTTGGTCCTTCATCATTTTTAAAAATTGAGCAGATAATACATTGCTTTTTTCTGTTGACAATATGTACATTTCAGTTTCTGTTTGATAACCTATCTACAGTTTTTGAAAAATATATCATCATGTCTACTTCTCTCACACACTTCCAAAGTAAAAGAATAAAAAAAATATACATGATGCAACAAGATACAAAGTTTAAGCAAAAACAAAGAAAAAGAAGAACCTGTGTTAGTCCTTCATTAAACTCTGGAGTAAATTATGATAGTTTAATCAAATGGTATGATAGATTACATGCAATCCCTGAATGTAAAAGAAATGATACCAACAAATATTTCTTACAATTTTCATGTTTCTTTTTTAAAATATTGCTAATGTAAACATAGCATCTGAATATATTATTTTACATTAAAACTAGAAATCATACTGAAATAGCTCCTTTATAACAGAATCACAGGAAAAGTGATTGAGGCATTTGTTTCTGATATTCATTATACCTTCAATTCTAGGCTGTTTGCAGAAATTCATTTCAGAATGTAAGAAAGCCTGATATCACCAAAGTGGAGCTTTTAAAGGATGTTCAGAACAAAAAAGAACTTATCCTTCGGTTAGTAGCTCATGATATTGAACAGGAAATCTCAGAAAGTACTATAGAAGAGGAACTAACTTCATCTGATGAAGATGAAGTTGTTTTAAGAGAAATTGTACAAGAACACTCAGGAGAAAATATTGAAGATCAAGTGAAAGGTTCCACAAAGCCAGGAGAAAGCAAAGTCATTTCTCCCAAGCCAACACAAAGCACAAGCAGTCTGAAAAAGTTTTTTTCACTAAGTAAATGTTGTCAGCCCACATCCAATGCAAATGTTGAAAATACTGGAACAATGTCAAATCATGTAATAGAAGCTAAGAAGGGACAAATTAAAAGAACTGTTGCTGAACTTGACATGTCCCCCTGCTCAGGAACCTTCACTGAAACAGATGCTACTTGGGAGGAAAAGTCACAGAGTAAGGTGAGTGAGAAACATGATTCTCAATAACCAGGTGTTTGTGGAAAGAGTAGAGGTCTGCAGAAATTCTGTCCAAGAATGCACCTTGAGTAGAAAAGAGTACTAAAATGGTTCCAGATAGTCTCTTCCTAAATCTGGCAACATTTACAGTGTGCAAGAAATGCATACAGTATACAAGAAAAATTTATAATATGAAAGAAACTCTTCTTAAAATTTTACAACATGTATAGAACACAATTGAAGGAACGCAGATAATGGAAAGAGACGTAGAATAATTAGAAAGCCAAGGATGACAGAAAAGGAAGCTACTTAAGAGAAATGAAAGTTAATTATTTACATATTTTAGAAGATTTCATCCCTTTTATATTTTGACTGGTAAATACATTTTCAACAAGTAGGGTAGGACCAGAAGATGGGTCAAAGTAGGAGATAATTTAAAATAAAAACAAAAATACAACTTCAGATTGTCTGGGTTTCAATCCCAACTCTATCTTTAATAGCTATGCATCTTTTGGGCAAGTTACATAGCATTTTTTTTTAACATGTTGCTTAACCAACTTGCCCAAAGTTAACAAGTTAATAAAAATATTTTAAATATCACCCTTGCAATCAGCCCATAAACTCCTCTATATTCATGGAGAACAACTTTCATCCCTAGTACCAGGTGCCTCACATAAGATAATGGTTTGGACTTCTGTGACTCTTTGGGTGGTCCCTGTTCAAAAATGTATACCAAAGTATGTTTCTGAAAAGTATATATGATTTAGGGTTTCCTGGTGGGATAATCCTATTGATTACCCATTTGACATGATTCCCAAGTTAACACAAAAGCTGAAATGAACCAGAAACAACAGATACAACTCTATTCAGTTCAAAAGCTTCCCAGGCAAATCATCTTAACACATACTTTGAACTATTTGCTGGGAATCTATGATTACATGACTAGATGCAGTCTGCAGAATAGTTTTCTTGAGCCACATATTCAGAAGTACTGACTTCATAGATAACTAAAGAATTAACATTAACAAACATAAAAACGGATTGTATAAACAGTAATCTCAGTAATAGTCTATTTTTTCAAGATTATAACAGACACAACACTAAACGTATTCTTATAAAAGTTATGGCCTTCCCAACAAACCAGATCAGAGTACAGGTCCACCTGATTGAGTTGACAAGCTTCTGAACTGACCAGAGTTATATCTCTGTTCTTTTTGAACTAAGTTTCCATAAAATACCCGTAAAGTACAGAATTGGAAAACCATATACATCAAACTTTGTGCTGTGTTTGTCTTTAGCATTTACTCAAACTTCAATGTTATTGTCTAGAACCTTTCACTAGCCATTTCCTAAAAATTATATTGGAAAAAGACATTTTAATTAGAACTATATGTTCCATCCATCTTTAAGTAATCTCTGAAACTCTTTCTAATTATAGTGTATGTTAAGAGGGGAGAATATGCCAAATATATGGTAAAATGCTTATCAAATGTAATACATAGCTTGTACTTTTCCAGAAAGAAGAAAACAATCCTACTACTGAGCCGACACATTACTTCATACACAGAATTATGAGTGCATCTTCATACAATCAAGATCTGATTTCATATGTCAGGTATATGAAGTTAAAGCAATATAAAATAGCAATCTGAGATGAGGGTAATGTTTCTGGGAAGAATGAAGTCCCTGGTAAAACTTGATAGGGCAAGTATTCAACCCTATAACTTCCTTCACTCCTTATCCTTTCCTCCCCTATCTCTCACTGTGCTTCTCTAAGGCCTTTTCATTCTATCTGATGCCCTATTCCTAGTTACCTGCCCTCTACATTCTTCCTAGTCTAACAGTGTCTTGAATTAAGAATTCGCTAGTGTATTATGGCTGTTGTTTTGTTTTTTAATCTGGAAGATAGTTCAGATATGAATGCAACCCAGTGCCTTTCAGCCCAAAGGGTTCCTACTCAACTCTCTTTAAGTAATTCAGTGTTCCAGTATGTATTAATCCAAATAAGATAGGGAACAGTGTAAGTTGGAGCATTCAGAGATGAAATCTAGAAAACAATGTAGTTTGATGTGGGTCTGTATAGATAGATACAGCATTTACATGAGACAGCAACCCAAGTTTGGATGATTATTGGAGCAAAGTCTGAACTGTGTAGCTGTGAGATCAGATTGCCAACATTTATTGAATCATAGAGAAAGAAAGGGAATTTCAGAAAAACATCTACCTCTATTTTGACTACACTAAAGCCTTTGACTGTGTGGATCATAACAAACTGTGGAAAACTCTTAAAGAGATGGGAATACCAGACCATTTTATCTATCTCATGAGAAACCTGTATGTGAGTCAAGAAGCAACAGTGAGAGCCCTGTATGAAACAACTGATTGGTTCAGGACTGAGAAAGGAGTACAACAGGGATGTCTGTTGTCACCCTGCTTATTAACTTATATGCTGAGCACATCATGAGAAATGCCAGGCTGGATGAGTTACACGTTGGAATCAAGACAGGTGGGAGAAACATCAACAATCTCAGATACACAGATGATTCCACTCTAATGGCAGAAAGCAAGGAGGAACTAAAGAAGCTCTTGATGAGGATGGAAGAAGAAAGTGAAAGAGTCAGCTCAAAACTAAATATTAAAAAAATTAATGGCATCAAGCCCCATTATTTTATGGCAAATAGAAGGGGAAAAAGTGGAAGCAGTGACAGATTTACTCTTCTTGGGCTCTCAAATAACTGTGGATGGTTACTGCAGCCATGAAATCAGATGATTGCTTCTCAGCAGGAAAGCTTTGACAAATATAGACAGTGTGTTGAAAAGCAGAGACATTACTCTGCCGACAAAGGTCTATATAGTCAAGGCTATGGTCTTCCCAGTGGTCCCATACGGTTGTGAGAACTGAACCATAAAGAAGGCAGAGTGCCAAAAGATTGATGTCTTCAAACTGTGGTGCTGGAGAAGACTCTTGAGAGTCCCTTGTACAGCAAGTTGATCAAACTAGTTGATCTTAAAGGAAATCAACCCTGAGTACTAATTGAAAGAACTGATGCTGAAGCTGAAGCTCCAGTATTTTGGTCACCTGATGTAAAGAGCCAATACTCTGAAAAAATCCTTGATGCTGGGAAATACCGAGGGCAGAAAAAGAGGGTGACAGACAATGAGATGGCTGGATGGCATCATTGATGCAATGGACATGAATTTGGGCAAACTCCAGGAGATGGTAGGGGACAGGGAGGTCTGACGTGCTGCAGTCCATTGGGTTGCAAAGAATCAAAAACATCTGGGTGACTGAACAACAGCAACAGACTTGAAATCTAATTAGATTTCTAATCTAATTATAACTAGAATAGAAGTTGCCTAAAATTATCCTTAAATTTATAAGAGTATTCATAACCTAGAAATAGAAGTATTTCTATTGTAGGAGAAGCAATAGATATAAATAGAAAAATCTACCTGATTATAATTTTTCCCCACACAGCATGATGCAATTCTTTTTGACATACTATTTTGGGACATTTGTTCCTGGCCAAATCATTGCCTCTTGTTCCTAAATAATGATTGATTGTATTAACAGACAAATTAGTAATGCAGGTACCCCTCTCTTATCAATGAAGACAGAGGGCACAGATAATGCCAACTAAAAGTCAATTTAGAGCAAGGTAGCAGGCCAAGAAAATGCAAACCCTTATTTTCTTGTATAAACAAAAATAACTACAGACTGATAAAACAACTTCACAAGAGCTCTAGAAACTGATCAAATAACAGCATCAACAAAGGGAATGCCCAAAGAAAGGCCACATTCAAAGTGGCAAGAAATTCCACAGACTTTTCTTATCATTGCCTAACCCTCTTCTGCAACATGATGTGGCACAGCTGGGAAGAAATGGCCCAATTCTCAGTTTTTTCTCTTGGAGTAGAAAGAGCAGATTGGAACTTATTTGCAATGTTCAGATCTGTGGACTACCTGAGAGACTGTTTCTGTCTCACCTGAAGAAACACAGATTGGGAATGATGACATAGTTTGGATCT
>SJYA01009360.1:0-15060 GCA_006410615.1 Neotragus moschatus
TTTTTTTTTTTTTTTTGCCTTTTTACTATATATAGTACTAGCTTGCAAACTCGTCCAAAACCCACAGATATCCATGACATTCAGGGGAAAAGAAAAATAATATTCCTTTGCCAGAGAAGCATAAGCTTCAGATTTTGTGGTTAATAGGAAATGTCCCACACTGAAACTCAGATCTTTTGAGTTCTGGTTCTGCCTGTCACTGATGGAGGGGCTCTGTCTGGATCTGTCATTCTTAATCACTGTGGGTCAAATTCCTTTGACAATAAAATTACAAGGACAGAAATTTTACTCAAAAGAGCACCAGTGTGGATCCAAAATGGGTTGCCCTTGTCAGAACTGACAGACAAAATATCTTACAAATCCACCCACAGAAATTTAGAGGATCCCAAAAAGTTGAGGTTAAGAATTTAAGATTATCCCAGGAGAAGAGAGGGTGGGATGAATGGAGAAAGTAACACTGACATATATATCCTAATATACATGACCACATGTAAAGTAGACAACTAGCAGGAAGCTGCAGTGTAAACACGGGGAGCCCAGCCTGGCACTCTGTGATGACCTGGAGGGATGGGTTGAAGAGGGGGCGGGAGGTTCAAGAGGGAGTGTATATATGTATAATTACGGCTGATTCGCGCTGTTGTATGGCAGAAACCAACACAATGTTGCAAAGCAATTTTCCTTCAATTTAAAAAATAAATTTAAGGGGAAAAAAATTAGATAACCTGGATTCTGCAACATTTCTGTTCTCTGACACGGTCCCAACAGTATGAATCCCTTCCCTATGAAAATGGAACAAATTGGAACAAATGAACAAAGAACTAGATCCTTGGGTTTAGCCTTGCTTTGCTCCTTAAATGAAAATATAAAATTTCTAGAACTGGTGAGATTTTAGATAGCATCCTTCTCCACAAGAGAACTCCCATGATGTGATCTGGCATTTAAACATTCAAGTCAATATGCGGTTAGATAAACAATGCCAATGAAATGCTACTAATATATTCCTCCATGGAAGTAAAAATCATTTTAACAACCAAAGTGTTTTCAAATTGGTCAAAGAAAGAGCTTTAGGCAAAGTAAAAGCAGCTTTCATTAAATAATAATTGAATAATAAAATAAGGAAAGTCATCTAAACTTTATGCTAAGAAAGAAATTCTCAGAAATGTTAATAACTTAAACGCTATTCTTACTGGTTTGGCTTAAATTTAGAAAATGAAAATAACTTTAAAAAAATCTGAGCAAGAGTGGCTACCATCTCTTCAAATTTAATGTATCTAAACCAAAATAATCACAGTCTCAAATATTTAATACATCATCCCAAATATGAGTGCAAAGTAGAGTGAGGCTATAAATGAGGGGCAAAAATGGAATCTTAGTCACCACATTGTATAACTGATAGTTTTCTTAATCAAATGATTTTTTCTGAGTTTCCTTTAAGTACATTTTCTGACATAACATTCAATATGTTTATACCATTTTACTAAGAGTGAAATTATCTCTATATATAACTCCAAGCAAAATAAATTGAGTCCTATACTTTCCATGAGCATTTTAGCAGGAATGAAATCTCCAGATGACAAGTGACATCAGTTGATGCCCAAGCCATTTCTGAAAGTCTTACACATCATTATTTCTCATGATTGCCAGACACCTGTCACATTTGCTTTAAATGTGAGAGAACATCTTAATGCTTTCAGACACTGAGTCTGTGGTGAATAGTACTCTATCACGATTCTACCATTGGAAGAAAGAAAAATTGGAAGATCAGAAAATTGGAATCTTCTCAAACTGTAGGCCATTATTAAGTCCTGTAATGAATTAAAATTTTCCCTTTTTAATAATGGACCCATCTTTAATAATCATTCTACTCAATCAATTTAAAAATTTGAAATTTTTAAAAACATGATTGTCTGGTTTTATTCACTAACTTTTACCACCCCGTGGATTGCAGCCCTCCAAGCTCCTCTGTCCATGGGATTTCCAGGCAAGAATACTGGAGTGGGTTGCCTTTTCCTTCTCCAGAGGGATTTTCTGACCCAGGGATGGAACCCACGTCTCCTACATTGGCAGGCAGATTCTAACAACTGAGTCATCAGAGAAATCACCTGGTATATGAAGCTAATTTTTTTCAACAATTTTATGCTCCTGGATATAAAATACCAGTTAATGTTGAAACTATTTTCCATGATAATGAGATTATATTTTATATAAAACTTCTCCACCTCCATTGTGGATGAGACAGGCAAGGAGCATTCCTTAGGTACAGAGCAGATAAGGGTTATGGTCAGGTCAGATTCAGATTAATTAAAAATGATAAAATAATCTAACTTTGACTAGAAAGATGAAGGCCAGTCTCTTGAAAGGATTGGACAGGCACTCATGGTGCCTACCGGAAGTCCATTCCTCTTTCTTTCTTAGGAACAGAATCCCAGTTTAATTTTAGGCAGCACTGTCTCTGGAACAAAGTGCTTCCAGAATCACTAGAAGAGGTTCTGGCTGCTAAAAAGCAACTGGAAATCACAGAAGAGCTTTTGGATCTTGCCAACAGGTTTACGTTTATTTCTTTGTGTGTGTGTTTAATTCTTGCCTTTGCATATTGAGACAGGATGAAAGTCACAAGTACACTGTAGAAAAGTAATAATACAGCTAGATCCTGGGATGGCCATGACACAGACTGCTGAGGTTGATCGGCTGCTTTGGGGAAAAGTGGGTAAGATGACTTCCTTTTTGGCTAAGTCCTTGTAGGTAGTTTCTGTTATGTGCTACGGTCTGCGCAAACATTAAGAATTACCCACCAGATGTCACAGTACGGTCAGAGCTGCTGCTGCTGCTAAGTCGGTTCAGTCGTGTACGACTCCGTGCGACGCCATAGACAGCAGCCCACCAGGCTCCCCCGTCCCTGGGATTCTCCAGGCAAGAACACTAGAGCGGGTTGCCATGTTTTCTCCAATGCATGAAAGTGAAGAGTGAAAGTGAAGTCGCTCAGTCATGTCCAACTCTTAGCGATCCCATGGACTGCAGCCCATCGGGCTCCTCCACCTATGGGATTTTCCAGGCAAGAGTACTGGAGTGGATCGCCATTGCCTTCTCCAGCACCCAGAGCTATCTACACCTATTACAACAAAGGTAAAGGGAGTGTGTGTCTTCATCCTAGTCATGGCTATTCATATTGCATATTTCTAGAAAGATACACAATATATCAGCATTATATAATTTTTCTGTTTTACCTAAAGTGATAATGCCTTTAGAGTAACACTTATCAAAATATCAATAATAAGTCATTGCACTTTATGACTTGGCATTTATAATAGTAGGAAAACTCTTTAAGAGTATAAAGAGTGGGAATAATGTTTTTTAGCTGTGGAAATAATACATGCAGTCACTCAGTTTACTTGCTGAGTCATGTTCAACTCTTTGTGACTCCATGGACAGCAGCATGCCAGGCCTCCCTGTCCATCACCAACTCCCGGAGCTTACTCAAACTCATGTGCATTGACTCGGTAATGCCATCCAACCATCTCATTCTCTGCCATCCCCTTCTCCTCCCACCTTCAATCTTTCCCAGCATCAGGGTCTTTTCCAATGAGTCAGTTCTTCTCATGAGGTGGCCAAAGAATTGAAGTTTCACCTTTAGCATCAGTCCTTCCAATGAATATTCAGGCCTGATTTCTTTTAGCATGGACTGGTTGGATCTCCTTGCAGTCCAAGGGACTCTCAAGAATCTTCTCCAACACCACAGTTCAAAAGCATCAATTCTTCAGCGCTCAGCTTTCTTCACAGTCCAACTCTCACGTCCGTACGTGACTACTGAAAAAAACCATAGCTTTGACTAGATGGACCTTTGTCGGCAAAGTAATGTCTCTGCTTTTTAATATGCTGTCTAGGTTGGTCATAGCTTTTCTTCTGAGGAGCAACCATCTTTTTATTTCATGGCTGCAGTCACCATCTACAGTGATTTTGGAGACCAAGAAAATAAAGTCTCTCACTGTTTCCATTGTTTCCTCATCTATTTGCCTTGAATTGATGGGACAAGATGCCATGATCTTAGTTTTCTGAATGATGAGTTTTAAGCCAACTTTTTCACTCTCCTCTTTCACTTTCATCAAGAGGTTCTTTAGTTCCTCTTCGCATTCTGCCATAAGGGTGGTGTCATCTGCATATCTGAGGTTACTGATGTTTCTCCCAGCAATGTGTTTATCCAGCTCAGCACTTTGCATGATGTACTCTGCATGTAAGTTAAATAAGCAGGGTGACTATACACAGCCTTGATGTACTCTTTTCCTGATTTGGAACCACTCTGTTGTTCCATGTCCAATTCTAACTGTTGCTTCTTGACCTGCATACAGATTTCTCAGGAGGCAGGACAGGTGGTCTGCTATTCCCATCTCTTTAAGAATTTTCCAGTTTGTAGTGATCCACACAGTCAAAGGCTTTGGCATAGTCAATAAAGCAGAAGTAGATATTTTTATGGAACTCCCTTGCTTTTTCAATGATACAAGATATGTTGGCAATTTGATTTCTGCTTCCTCTACCTTTTCTAAATCTAGCTTGAACATTTGGAAGTCCATGGGTTATAGACTATTGAAGCCTAGCTTGGAGAATTTTGAGCATTACTTTGCTAGCATGTGAGATGAGTGCAATGGAATGGTAATTTGAATATTCTTTGGCATTGCCTTTCTATGGGATTGGAATGAAAAGTGACCTTTTTCAGACCTTGGCCACTGCTGAGTTTTCCAAATTTGCTGGCATATTGAGTTAAGCACTTTTAAAACATAATCTTTTAGGATTTGAAATAGCTCAACTGGAATTCCATCACTTCCACTAGCTTTGTTCGTAGTGATGCTTCCTAAGGCCCACTTCGACTTCACATTCCAGGATGTCTTGCTCTAGGTTGGTGATGACACCATCATGGTTATCTGGGTCATGAAGATCTTTTTTGTATAGTTCTTTTGTGTATTCTTGCCACCTCTTCTTAATATCTTCTGCTTCTGTTAGGTCTACACACAGTAGATCTAACATGCAGAAGGGAAGGAAAATTCAAAACATAGAGTTTAAAGACTATCTAATATTAAATACATTTTCTCAGGTGACCCTGAAGAATGCAGGATCAACTAATTTATTGTTTTCATATACAGTAATATCAATCCCCAAGCTACATGAGAATATCTTATTTTCAAATAAGTAGAAAAATGTATCGGTGGGAAGATTTTAAAAATATGCCTTTCTAATAAAATGGCTTCAAATAGCTTTTCCTTATATAAGTTCTGTCATCTCTGATATTAGAAATGAGTTTCCCAGTGTTTATCATTCAGCAATGGAGACGATTTAAAATGTACAAATGGTAATTGTCTCTCTAGCTTTGTCAATAGCAAAACAGGAATATACTTTACAGTTAAAATCTATGGACTGATGAGCTTATTTACAAAGAGCTCTCCAGATTGTTAATTTCCCTAAAATGCGCACAGTTAACATCAAGTTTTCCATGATTCTTATGGTTTTTTTTCCAGCCTGACTGACAGCTTTAGAAGTTTTCATATATAACAAAAGCCATAATTTCCAAGAAAAATTGTTTTCAAAGCAGCAAACAAAGCCGCAAATTAAACAAATATTCTCATGAGGAAAGCTCAAGAACTAAAGAGCTTTATCAATACAAAGTGTATCATTTCTTAAACAATACCCTACTATTCTCTAAGTAAGTGGTTTTTAATGTGGGAAATCTGTATCTGAAACATAATTTACACTGATTTTTTTTTCTCTTGCTGTTAAATGTTCAAGTTGTGCATTTCAAAAATACCTTTGGACATAGACATTTCTAGTACTTATAATTAAACACGACATATAAAGGCATTTGGGATGTTACCATATTGGTAATAAATAAAAGCATTGCTCATATATGCTCTTTGATAGTATTGGAAAACTTGCAAAAGGAAATATGTTGGCTTGGATGAAGTCAATGCTACTTTCTGATTACCCTATTGTATACGATACTAAAGTAAAAACTACAAAAATAATTTAGCTTACTTTTCATACAATATATGATGTCAGAATACACAATCTCAAAGGCACAATTTAATCAAGAGGCAAGAAGATTAGAGATAGCACTGATACAAAACATGAAGTTGACATGTATTCACGGTCACCATCTAGACATTCCCTCCAACCTCCATCAAATCCTACTGTTTCCCCGTATTTCTCCCTAGGCTGAAAGACACACCAACACACACACACACACACACACACACACACACACACATATTCATTCTCAAATGCGCTTGGTAGTTTTCCTCCCTTTTCATCAGCAACTGTTCTCCTTAATAGTGAAAACTACAAAAGCAAACACAATACTCACTAAGCAGCAATCTCAACTGAGTGCATTAACATCCTCCTGCATAAGGCAGCTCAGTGCCGATGATTTTAAAATACAAATTGACTCTCCATTTAAATGAAGTCTCACCAATAGGAACTTGATTTTACAGAATATAAAACATGACCTCGGTGAGGAATTCCTACCAGGAAGGCTACTGAAAGTGTCTTCCTAATTTTTAAGAGCCACTTTATTCATTTCCTCATATAACCAAATATGTGCCTGGCAGTGTGCTATATGAGCAGAATAGAAAACACAAAATGATAGGCATCCTACTCTCAGGAAGTTCAGAAAAATGGGAAAGAAAAAAACAAAAGAAAAAAAGAGGAGAAAAGCTTCTTTAGGAATTGACAGAGATGGTAAAAGACAGTAATCAACACAAAGTAATAATATTATTGACCATGAAAGTTTTCTGAGAAATACACAAAATAATGTATTAACACAATGCTTACTACATGTCAGTAATTTAGTGCTCTATTTACTGAATTACCATTTGCAATGTGCTCATTTTTTTCTCTGTAGCCCCCTACTGGAGATAAAATTCTGCTAAAGGCAGAGTCCAAGCTGGGCTCCAGTGTACATGTCTTTTTTCGCAAAACTTCACAGGCATTGGGCCTGAAAGTCAAAGTGATACTTGCTCAGTCGTGTCCGACTCTTTGCAACTCCATGGACCATACAGTCCATGGCATTCTCCAGGCCAGAATACTGGAGTGGGTTAGCCTTTCCCTTTTCCAGGGGATCTTCCCAACCCAGAGATCAAACCCAGGTTTCTGGCATTCCATGTGGATTATTTACCAGCAGAGCCACAAGGGAAGCCCCAGGCCTATTAAAATTAAAGGCAAAAAGTTTTATTGTCAAAATTAAATAAAGAATAAAGAAATTACAAAGGAGAAGTTTGTGAATTATGAGCATCACTTATAAAGCAAAGTAGAGTTGATTAAAAGTAAACCATGAGCCTCTCTTTAAGTAATATTTATGGAAGAAATTATTATGTAGATTGATATAAATACAGAGACAAAACACAATGACCAACAAATCATAATTATCAGAGATGTTGTAAAATGAAACAAGTTTAATAAAATCAATAGTAATTATTTGTTGTTGACAGTAATATAATTATATTATCTGAACATAGTTATTATACGCTATATTATATATTAGTATAATATGCAATGTATACTTAATATATATTATGCAATACATCTTGCTGCTGCTGCTGCTAAGTCACTTCAGTCGTGTCCGACTCTGTGCGACCCCACAGATGGCAGCCCACCAGGCTCCCCCGTCCCTGGGATTCTCCAGGCAAGAACACTGGAGTGGGTTGCCATTTCCTTCTCCAATGCATGAAAGTGAAAAGTGAAAGGGAAGTCATTCAAGTCGTTTCTGACTCTTAGTGACCCCATGGACTGCAGCCTACCAGGCTCCTCCATCCATGGGATTTTCTAGGCAAGAGTACTGGACTGGGGTGCCATTGCCTTCTCTGGCAATACATCTTAATATAAACTTATATATATATATATATATATANACACAGTGATTTTCTTCCAAGCATCTCTTCCATTTTCAAATATGAAAATGTAATCAGGCACTAAATGTGTTAACAAGACATATTCACTATGAAACTTGAGTGTCTGACTTACCTATTGGATTTCTATGGAAGAACACTACTGGAGCTCTTAAAATGCTCTCCAACATTTTGTTGTGCAAAGTTTGTGAAGAATTAACAAGGATGTAGAATATCAACAGAGACTTTGTGATGCCAAAAAGGACAGTAGACACAGTTAACCCTGAAATAAAGAAACATCACTGAGCACAAGATCTCCATCTTATCCTCAATCACGCTAACACATGGCAGGTAGTTTAAAAAGATACTGTGCATTTCATTTTATAAATAAAAATTGTATAGATATTTATATATATAGAATATAGAATAAAAACAATATATATATATAAATATAAATATATAATTATATAAATGTTATATGGTAATATATATTAATATATAATCTACATAACATATATAAAGTTCACCATTTAACTGTTATGTTCACATATTCACTCATCATAAAAACCTATATAGTGAGTTTTATTATAATTTCTATTTAAACATGACAAATGAAGATGAGCAGAGGTAAATCCTACTGTCCAACATTACACAGCCAACATAGGGAGACTGGAGAGTATCTTTTCCTAGGTATCATTGGTCCTAAAGCCTGAACTGTATACTTTACTATATACTGATACAAGGAGAGGTTGAACAAACTTTTCAAGGTTATATGGCAAACAAACTGATGGAAGTTGAACTCAGAGAAAGATTTTTTTTTTTTTAAAGTAATTTTCAAAGATAAAGTGTTGAGCAGGAAAGGAGAATATTTTGTTAAAAGTTTCCATTCACAGAGATAGATACCTTCCTGATCCAAATATCATTTCATCAACACAGGTACACTTAAAACTCTTGGAAATATCATGAGAAAATATATAAATGTAATAGTAATGGGTGATTTAGCATAAGATGCCCTGATATATATGTTCAAATGTGCACATGCCCACACACACATATAAACATACATACAGGTGCTTATCAACTGTGTATTCTTCAACAACAACAGCAACAAAAATAACAGATTCAGTTCCAGGCAAGATGGCACAATCCTTTGCTACAAACTTACCCTGCTAAGCACCACAATTTATATAATTCCTGGAACTATGTCAGAGGCGATCAAAGGAGGGCTCTACAAGGCAGTAAAGAGAAGAGAAATCAGTTTGGGACCCAGGACATAAGGAACAACACAGGGACAGGGCATACTACTTCCCCACCCAACAACAGAAGCAAACCCAGGCTAGAAAGCTGGGTCCGTCCTGGCCATCGAAGGCAGGCAACTAAGAATATTCTTCCTCTGAATTAAATAAGTTCTTAGGTCAACATCATGATGGCCCCACAGACAAGGACCCCTGTTCAGTCCATGGAATTCTCCAGGCCAGAATACTGGAGTGGGTAGCCTTTCCCTTCTCCAGGGGATCTTCCCAACCCAGGGATCAAACTCAGGTCTCCCACATTGCAGACGGATTCTTTACCAGCTGAGCCACCAGGGAAGCCCAAAAATGCTGAAGTGGGTAGCCTATCCCCTCTCCAGCAGATCTTCCTGACCAAGGAATCCAACTGGGGTCTCCAACATTGCAGGTGGATTCTTTACCAACTGAGCCATCAGGGAAGTCCTCACAGACAAGGACAAGCCCTCACAGACAGAAAATCCACTGGTAGGTGAAATACCTATTTATCCACAGGACCTGAGAGCCCTGGCTCCCACCCAGAGAACCTGAAGCAGGCAGATTCTCCCACACCTGGCAGCCTGAGAAGTTTCCCATGTCCTTCCCTGCTCGTGTGCAGCAGGACATGAAGTACAGACTTAATGTCAAAGCCATGAATTATCTACTGTAATCTGCTAAAGGTTCCTCAAGATAAATCTTAATAGTATAAGCTAACAGACAAACAGATTATCCATACTCCCATGCTCTGCACATTCTCATTCAAGATTTATCTAATCCTATGTATCTTACAAAAAACTATAATACTTCCAAGTGATAACATTAATAATCACTAATTATAGCAATGTGAACTCTAATAGCAGGAAGTAGGTAGACAGACGGATAGATGATATAGAGAGATAGGTGATTCTTTAAACTGGAATAAGGAAACATTCTGTGTTTGAGAACAATATATTCTGTTTTGGGCATTATGTAAATGTAACATTAAATAAACGAACAGCTAAAGAAGGACTCTGTGTACTGAAAATGATTAAAGGTGATGTGAGAAGACACAAATTGCATTTACAATAAGGGAAAGAGAAGTAAAGGGAAAATCTTAATATCTAATGAAAATTTATTTCAAGTTCATCCTAAATAATGCAGTCCAACTGTATAGTTACTATACTAAAGTAAAAAGTCACCTACCAATCTGGTTTATTTTAGTTCTCTAAAGAGGATCTTTATTATCAGTATATTAATTGTGCAATTATATGACTTAATTTATAATTAGATTTCTGTATCTCCAAAACCAGACTGATATCATTTCTCTGGTGATGAGACAGCCCGTATATTTTCTTGGTTTTTAGGGGTCTTAGAGTTATGAATGTATTTATAATTATTCTTCTAGCTAATATTCAAAGTGTTTGTTTATATCACTTGTCTAATATCTACCATATCTGCAACTATTTTCACTTTGGTTCACTGATTTTTTATCATTATATCAGTATATTTGCCCTCTCCTTCTGGCTTCTCTGGTTTTCACTGAGCATTTTATATGAACCAATGACCTTGCCTTTCTTAGCATATCAATGTACTTCTTTAAAAACACAGTTTGACCATTGCATTTTAATGACTAAAGAAGTGATAAGATGCATGTAGTAAAAAATATTCTATATTCATGAAAGTTATTTACCACAGGTTAGCTCTTTCTTTTTGGTGTCACAGGACATAGCATTTAATGCAGAGAAAAATAATACCATATATCTCCTGTGGAGGAAATGACAAATCCCATAAGCTTTCTGAATACTAACTAGGAAAATATTCTGGTCATATAATTATGAGCTTTATTATTTTGAGAAAACCTTACTAGTACTTCAATATATTGATAAATGCAAATATTTTAAAATCTATTTTGATTAATAGGAAAAGTGAAGTTCAACTGTATCCTGCCAGGTTTCTCTGTCCAAGGGATTCTCCAGGCAAGAATACTGGAATGGGTTGCCATTTCCTTCTCCCGGGGACCTTGCCAGCCCACAGATTGAACTTGCATCTTCTCCATTGGCAGACAGATTCATTACCACTGAGCCATCAGGGAAGCGCATGCATAAATATTGGGTTATCCAAAAAGTTCATTTGGGATTTTTTCTTAAGATCTTATGGAAAAACCCAAACGAACGTTTCGGCCAACCCAATACATAGTCTGTCTGGGAGTGAAATAACTGTATTTGTGTCTCTTAGTCCAAATTTCCTAAGTCTTCCAGTCATTTAATTCTGTTCTATTTTCAAACGTAGTTTCTATTCATACTTGCCTGCCTATATTTCAAAAGAATTATCACCATGTCTCATTTTAAGAATAAACAGCAGAATTTGGAAGCCCAAATAAAAAGAAAATAAATGGTAAGATATCTAATGGCTCCTATCTTAAAATATATGTAAGTCTATTAAAGAAACCTTTTAAATGGTTTATTAATTTCAGTTAATTTATGTTTTATTGATTTACCTGGTTCTATATAGGCCAATGAGTCCACAGAAGACTACTGTTTGAAAAATCTAAACAATCTCAAAGTTGAAAGGGGTAAAATTTTTTTGAGACACAGTGGAGATAATGTTCACTGTAAGGTAAAGGAAACTCTCAAATATAATTAAGGGAAGGACAGTAGAAATGAACAAACTCCCCATTTTCAGTCCAGCTGCTAAAGTAGCAATAATAAAGCATCTGTCTTTACAAAATCTCTTCATTAGTGAAAACTGCATCTTTTTGCAAAGGAGGGAAGTACCACCTCATGCCATTGTTGAGGGGATTAACTCAGAACATGTATGCACAGTAAAATGAGGGCTGACAAGAGAGTAAGCACACACACACACATATATGCTGTACTCGGCTGTGTCCAACTCTCTGTGGCCCCATGGACTGTAGCCCACCAGGCATTCTCTAGGCAAAAATACTGGAGTGGGCTGCCATGCCCTCCCCCAGGGGATCTTCCCAATCCATGGGTCAAACCCACAGAAAGCTTCTTTACCACTAGGAAGCCTATATATATATATATACACAGAAATACACACATATATGTGTGTGTATGTGTGTATAATCCTGCATGGTTTATTACACTCTGCCAGTCTCCTGTCTTCAGTAAAATACATGAACAAAAGACAGTATCAGAAAAGGGTGAAATTTGAATTACTGTGAGTCACAGAGGTGGATAAAAACAGACAAACAGCAGCACCAGAAGCAGTAACAACAGCAGTGATAATCATATTAGCTTTTAGACGATAAAAGTTATAATTTTTGTATACACACATCTATATGTGAATGTGGACATTTTAGAGATGATTTGATGTCTTTCTAATGTTATAAATACATTGGATTTCAATTTAAAAACAATATTTTTGAAAAAATGTCCTTGACTCAATTTTATTTGTATATTCATATGCTAACCATACATTGTTGCTTTGAGGTTTTTTTTGTTGTTGTTGTTGTTGTTTCAGACTATTTCCTTTTTTAGGACACAAATTGGGTATTTAGGCCTTTAACACAAATTTCAAAATAAAAAAAAGCTTTAAATAATCTAGTCTCTGCTTTCCACACCACCTCCCCCAGTCAATTTTCATGTCATCTTTCTTACAAAAAACTTTTTTGTTTTCTGTAAAAAGTATCAAACTGTGAGTCATGCTTTTAATCTTGGATTTTCAAAAAGTACTTAACTTCCTGTCGCTTCAATCCCAACCATGACTTTTCAGTGAAAATACTCTGGCTATGTCCAGGACACAAAACAAAATCTCAAAATTATCAAAAAAAACAAAAAGTATCAAAAATATATTAAGAAGTAAATTATTTTCAGAGCATAACCTACCCATTAATTGTATAGTATTATATAGTAAAATATTTAAAACTTGAAGAAATAATCGTATCACAGAAAAAGGGGACACACCGTCTGAATTTTTTCATAGAAGGATATATAGGTATAAATAATGGATAACAAGGCAATGACATTAAGCCACTTTTAAGAAATATTTTACAAATTTATAATTTTTTTAGAATATGACACAAAAATTGTTTGGTGGCAAATCACGTATACATTATTGTTTAAGCTTAGGAGATGGCTTCCCTTGAGTGTAAGTGTTTATTAATGGGTACTGGGGAAACTAGTTTAAATTCTCATGATCTATATAGTTGCAAACAATAAATCCTGTAGTTGAAAATTCTATTAGTACCATATTCACATCTTGACTTAAACAGGGCTTTTATTTCTCCTGAGTTGATTTCAAGATTCCTCATTGCTCCCTAGTATGGTTGACTCAATTTAAAAACTGGTTTTTTAACCAGGTCATCACGCTCTGATTATTTCTCAATTTAGCAACCTAGTGTTTTAAGGTATCTCTCTATATGTGTACTAATCTAATCCCATACCACAAAATCTGGGATTTTGATTTCCCACATTTTTTTTCTTACCAATGGTCCATGCCTGCTGCATTGTTAAACAATTCGATCATTTTCTATAAAGTTTTAAATAGACAAGAATAACTAAGCCACACTTGGATAGAGAATAAAAGCATTGCATGGCAATTATTGAATACTTTTGACAAGAAGAAAATGTTGGGTCTCTTGATCCCCAATTTATACATTCCACAAAATCTGAAATATTTTCTCAGTGTTAAAATAGGAAAAAGGATCTTTTGCAAGTTCAACTGGGCATCCGTTTGTATGCTGAACATATTTCCAAGTATGTTTCTACCTCTGAAACTGTCGATGACAGTATGCCGGTAGATTAAAATTTAAAAAAAAAATACAGAACAAAGCATTCAATCTTTTGAAATATTTGTGTACATGTTTTTGATTTATCTCCTTTCAGCGTGCTTTTCTCCTGTGACTAAATATATCAATAATGGAGTATACTCTTGAGACAAAGCTCACAATACAGGTACAGAGATTACCTAGCATTAAAGAAATGCTACAGAGGAGAAAATAAATGGTTTTTCTATTGTGTGGGAAAACAGGTTCCTGAATACATGGACAAAAATCAATCCAATTCCACAATCCTATTTAATTCGTTAAAAAAAAAAAAAGTATGCTATATATGTAGAGAGGAAACAGACCTCCTTCTAAGATGTGGTCTTAATGATAAATGCAATGTCCTGGTCTCTGTGGGTTGCAATAACTTTGGTTAATTTGTTGGCATTATTTTATTCAATAGTACTTAACATTTGCTGCCCTGAACATGATCATGATAAATCAATATTATTGATGATTTCTATCTTTAACAGTGTCCAGTAATGTTTGCTGACAGGACCTTGTCAACAACACAGCTTTCATTTTATTAAAGGTTCTTTGTTAGGAAAAGTCTTAGGTCTAGTGCAGTAACAGCTAGTTGTTAGTCCCACTACTAAAACCTAAGCAAATATTTTCAGTAAATCCTCTCCCTTCTCAGAATGAGCATGTGAATAGTATTCATCACCTTCAAATTTGGAAGTATTAATATAGTCACACGAATAAAAATTGTGATGCATACTAAGAGAATAAGCACAGTGGATAAATCTGTCTCTGACTTTCTGTAACATGATGGAAACAACTGAAGAGCATCATAACCTGCCATTTGACAATTTTAATTCCAAATACCCAAACTGAAAGGAGATGTTCACAATAAACTGAGACTCTGTTCCTGTACAATTAATGACATTTTAAATCTGAGGACAGAAATCAGCAATGGTTGTCTATAAGAGATCAAGGTGGATTCAGTCTTGATGTCTACATGTGTTCTATGTTTCATGACCAAAAGGATAAGCTACTGAAAGAGGAGAAATAACTTTATACCGCTTTTGTATTATAAGAACCAACATCTGTAAGATCCAAAGAAGCACAGCAAATGTCTTTACTTAGAAAGGAAATGGAGATTTGGAGAAGATGGTGGAGGAATAGGACGGGGAGACCACTTTCTCCCCAGCAAATTCATCCAAAG
>SJYA01009362.1:0-22079 GCA_006410615.1 Neotragus moschatus
TCCACTCTTCTACTTTTGAGAAATAACTCATCTCCTGTCCCTTATCAGTTAAATAACACTAGGACCGAAAAAGAATTCTATCACAGTTAAATCAGCTTTGGCCAAAAACCCAAAGCTGAACCAGCTTTCCCATCCCTTGCGGGCTGGTGCTACGCCACCACCTGACACGTGTTTGCGCTGAATCTGTGCCAACTTTGCCTCCTTCGCTTCCTGTAGTTTAGACCACTGGGCATTCAAGCGTGCCATGTTCACTTCATTTTGATTCTCGTCACGCTTCTTCAGCAGCTCTTTCAGAACTTCCAGGCGAATCTCCTGCAATCTTCAAGCAAATTACAATCATAAAGAAGCCTATGGTCTCTCAAATAGGATGCTCTACTAAAGAAAGGGAACATCTGCCATAAATAGGACTTTCTTTTCAGGCTGGTACCATATTCATGCATTTTAAAAAGGCCACTCTGGCAAAAGTGTGGGAAATGAGTTGGGGGTTGGCATAGGCACTCAATAGTCTTTATAAAAGAAGAATATTATATGGGTGTATCTCTAGGCAGAAGGGCATAAGTGAACAGAAAAATGTCTGTCCACAGTTTCAGGCCAACAGGTATTGCTGGAGAGTTAAGGAACAAGAGGATTGAGAGAAAATGTGGTTGTGGCATGCTACCTTAAGTGGTGAATGCGAAAATGCCAGCATCTGACACATACGGATATTCATTCTTCATTTCCCTTTACCTCACCTTCTCATTGTTCTCCAGGACTACCTTGCTTATGTGTACATACAACTTCAAAATATCTACTTCAGCCCAGATATTTCTGAACCGGAACTTCCATCTACTTGAATCTCCAATTATCCCTTCAGAAAAACCTCACTCATTTTATTCCCCCAGAAATCTACTCCTCCTACCTCCTTCCCTCCTCTAAAACACTTCTTACATCTGTTCCCTAGCTCATGTCTTGGTCATCTCTCTCCTGACTCGGACTCTAGTTGTTAGTCTAGTCTCGCCGCCTTCGAATCTTTGTTCCATGTAGTGGTCAAGATTTTCCTTTCTAAAATGGAGATTTGAACATTTTACTCTTACTTAAAAATTCACATAATAATTTATTCAATCACTTATTTGTCAAATACTTATGCCAGGCAGGGAATAAAACAATGGTGAGCAAGATGAAATGCACTGTCTCAAGGAGCACTGTTTCAGTGAAGTAGGCATATAAGCCAACATCTACAATACAGGGATCAAAACACCAGGGCAGAAGAATGAAAAGACTTCTGCAGGAGAAGAAATGGCAGAGTGGCTCTTTCAGTGCTATTCCCAGGTGATCAAAAGGAAGGAGTGGGGTGGTGGGAAAGGCTTCTCAAAAGTAGCCATTAACTCAGCACTCGAGGATCAAAAGGGTTGAGATCTGCCACACTGACAAGGGAGAAGTGGGGCCTCAGCAGAGACAGCACATTGTCAGGGGCTTGGTAGCAATGCTATGAGCAAAACGAAGCACCTCAGCACAGGAACAAAGGGCACCTCAAGAACTTCCCTTCCCCCTCTTCTTGCTAAGGAGCTGGAATTTTTTGGTCCTCATCATTTCTACACATTCAGAGACAATCTCATGACTGAAAATACATCAGTTAAAATGGCTAAATGCAACCAGAAATACCCTAGCATATTGTTACTTATGTACTGTGAGGTCATCTCTTAACTGAAACATTCCACAGTTTGTCTTTTAAATAGAAATGCCTTATTAGCTGCAGCTAGAACCCAAGAGGTTCCGACTGAATCCGGTACCAGGGGGAAGAGACAGGGTCAGCCAGGAGGCTGTTTGATGGACAGGAAGAAGGTTAAGCTGAAGGACCCTGGCACTGGTAAGGAACAGAAAGGGACAGTTTGAAAGACATTTTGCAAAAATCAGTGGAATCGTGTGACAGTCTAGGTAAGTTACTAAAGAGAAAAGATCAGAGATGCCGTGAGTTGTTCAAATCTGGGTTCTGCACTGAACTTCACACATAAAGAAGGCATTATATATATATTTATATTATTGGAGAAAAAATAATGAAGCTATTGCTCCTGAAACCCAGTCTCCTAACTCTACAGGTTAAGGATTGCTTTTAAACCCTTACATTTGGGAACTCAATTTGCTCTATTGCTTAAAAGTATTAACATTAGTCCCATCAGTGTAGGAGCAATTGTCTGGGTAACTGAGAACCTACTTCTCNTGGAGAAAAAATAATGAAGCTATTGCTCCTGAAACCCAGTCTCCTAACTCTACAGGTTAAGGATTGCTTTTAAACCCTTACATTTGGGAACTCAATTTGCTCTATTGCTTAAAAGTATTAACATTAGTCCCATCAGTGTAGGAGCAATTGTCTGGGTAACTGAGAACCTACTTCTCAATCTCCTGCTCTCTGAAGGCCCACTCCTTCCTCTCCATGGCATTCATCATCCGCCTCCTTTTCTCAAACTGGGAGGTGTCACTCAGAGGGGGCAGGGTGTCTTCCCAAGCACGCTTCTCCCGGGCACGTTCTATCATCTCTACTTCAGCTTGTCCTGCCGGGAGACCTCGACCTAGAGGATGAGGCAGAACACTTAGGAAACACACA
This sequence comes from Neotragus moschatus, assembly GCA_006410615.1. NCBI lineage: Eukaryota > Metazoa > Chordata > Mammalia > Artiodactyla > Bovidae > Neotragus > Neotragus moschatus. Next base: position 2,582 of record SJYA01009362.1, read on the forward strand.
GACACACTCACATAACCTACTAGTATTTAATTGACTCCCTCTCAGCTCCTGTCCTCTTTAAATACAAGGTTATGACAAGGTGAAATGATATTAGGATACGTCTCCACATGTGCCTAAGAGTGTATTATCTGTGCCCTGTACTTTCTCTTATTAGCAATTCAGTCAGAAGACATTTCATTTGCATGGAAGTATTTAAAGATATTAGGTGATTACTAAATAATCACACTTTGGAATGTTCCGTATTGGAAAAATCCATCTTTTGAAATACAAAGAAATATCAAAATAACTTGCAGAAAGTCATAGTTAGTAGGTGGTGAAACCCAGAATTTGCCCATGACAATCTGGCCCTTGCAGTCTTACATACTATACTATACTCCCTCTCTATAAACAAATATTAAACAAAAATGAACTATACAGAGACGCCCACAGCTAATACCATACTAAACAGTGTAAGGTTTAAAAGCTTTTTCTCTAAGATCAGGAACAAGGTAAGAGTGCACACTCTCACCATTCCTATTCAACACAGTACTGGAAGTCCTAACCAGAGAAACTGGGGGGAAATAAGAGAGAGAGAGAGAGAAAGAAATAAAGAAAAATGCATCCAAGTCAGAAAGTGAAAGTGTGAGTCGCTCAGACATGTCTGACTTTTTGCAATTGCATGGGCTGTCCACAGAATTCTCCAGGCAAGAATACTGGAGTGGGTTGCCATTCCCTTCTCCAGGGGATCTTCCTGACTCAGAGATAGAACCAGTGTCTCCTGTACTGCAGGCAGATTCTTTACCATCTGTGCTACCAGGAAAGGAAGAAGTAACTTATATGTAGATTTTATAATAAGCTACCTTACTGAACTGAGATTCTTAGTTCTGTTCATTAAAATTTTTTAAATGAGTGCATTGTCTACAAGTGAAAATAGTTTTGCTTATTCTTTCTAATCCACATACCTAACTTTTCTTCTCTTATTTTACTGCATTAACTCAATTATTTCTCAACCAGGATGCTATTAATACTGTATTGGGCAAACAATTAATTTTTGGATGGGCCTGCCCCATGCAGGGCAGGATGTTTAGTATCCACGCCAGCCTAGCTCCCCCAAACCCAACCCACTTGCCTTATCATTATTATGGAGTTTCTAAATGTCCCTGGGGTTGATGGTCATAGCCTAGTTGAAAAAGTGCTGGGCTAGGATCTTCCCTGAACTGCTAAATAATAGTGGTGATAAAAGAATCACTGTCTTTTTCTTGATTTTAAGGATAAAGCTTCTCAAGTCTTACCTTTTGTATTATGTTTATCTCAGATAACCTTTATTAAATTACTAAAATTTCCTTCTGATCTCAACATTTAGAGTTTACAACATGAATGCATGTCGAATGTTATCAAACTACTTTTCCTGAATCTACTGAAGCATTTTCTGATATTTTCTGTTAAAATGGTAAAATGCATTGGTTGGTTTTCTGATATTGTACTAAACTCGAATCTGTATGATTAACCCATTTGGTTACGGTAAGTCATCTACTAACTTATTTCTAAAATTTATTTATTTGGCTGTGCCAGGTCTTAGGTGCAGCAGGCAGGATCTAGCTCTCTGTTGTTGTTCAGTCACTAAGTCCTGTCCGACTCTCTGTGGCCCCTTGGACTGCAGCATGTCAGGCTTACCTGTCCTTCACTCTCTCCGAGAGTTTGCTCAAATTAATGTCCATCGAGTTGGTATTGCCATCCAATCATCTCATCCTCTGTCACCCCCTTCTCCTCCTGCCCTCAGGATCCTCCTTTCTCACCATCCAGGGGTTTTTCCAGTGAGTTCTAGTTCTCTGATCAGGGATCAAACCCAGGCCCCCTGCACTGGGAGTGTGGAGTTTTAGCCACTGGACCATTAGGGCAGTGTCAGTCATTTTTTAAGATATTGTCATGCGTTACTTTTCTATATACTAATAATGAATTATCAGAAAGAGAAAGCAAAAAAAAAAAAAATCCCATCGCTTGATTATGGTGTAAGATTTCTTTAATGTGTTGCAGGATTCTATTTTCTAACCCTCCCACACTGTTGGTGAGAATGTAGTTGGTACAGCCACTATGGAAAACAGTACGGAGGTTCCTCAGAACACTAAAAATGGAGTTATCATATGATCCAGGAATCCTATTCCTGGGCACATATCAGGACAAAACTGCAATTCAAAAAGATACATGCAACCCTCTGTTCATAGCAGCATTATTCATAATAGCCATAACATGGAAAGAACCTAAATGTCCATATACAGTGGAATACTACTCAGCCATAGAACAAACAAACTAACACCATTTGCAGCAATATGGATGAACCTAGAGATTATCATACTAAGTGAACTAAGTCAGGGAGAGAAAGACAAATACTATATGAAATCACTTATATGTGGAATCTAATATGACACAAATAAATTTATCTACAAAACATAACAGACTCACAGAGAACAGACTTGTGGTTGCCAAGGGGGAGGGGAAGTGGGGAGGGATAGAGCGACAGTTTTAGGTTAGCAGATACAAAGGATAACACACACAGTGGATAAATGACATGATCCTTCTGAATAGTACAGGGGACTGTATTCAATATCCTGTGATAAACCATGATGGAAAAGATATGAAAAGGAATGTGTTTATATATATAATTGAATCACTTCATTGTACAAAAAAATACAGCATTGTAAATCAACTATATTTCTAAATAAAATTAAACAAACAACAATAAAGAAAAAAGAGAACAAAATCCTATCAAAAAGAGAAAAATACCTACAAGTAAACTTAACCAGAGAGGTGAGAGACCTATATTCTGAAAACTATAAAATATTAATGAAGGAATCTGAAAACCACATAAAGAAACGGAAAGATATCTTACGTTTTAGATTGGAAGAATTGATATTGTTAAAATGTCCATAATACCCAAAGAGTCTACAAATTTAATTTGGCAGCATAGAAGGACTTGTGCTCATCTTCTCCTGTGAAAACACCAAAATCACAACTAGCTGCTGAACAACCATCAAAAAGAGAATGTTGGAACCACCAAAAAAAGGTATTCCACATCCAAGGACAAAGGAGAAGCAGCAAGATGATAGGAGGGGTGCAATCACATTTAAAATCAAACCTCATATCTGCCAGAGACACTTGGAGGGCATAAACAAAATCTTGTGTGCACCAAAACCCACGGAAAGGAGCAGTGATCCCCACAAGAGACTGAGCCAGACCTGCCTTTGAGTGTTTGAGGGTCTTCTGCAGAGGCCTGGGTCAGCAGTGGCCTCCCACGGGGACAGGAGCACTGGCAGTGGCCGTGCTGGGAGGCACGGCAGGTGGCACAAGTCCTCTTGGAGGAGGTCAGCCATTAGCCCCACTACAGAGCTGCTGGACGGGCGATCCACAAACTGGAGAACAGCTATACCAAAGAAGATCTCACACTGTTGCGAAAGTTCTAGGGCCCACAACAGACTTCCAAGCCTGGGGATCTGGCAAAAGGACTGGGAATCCCCAGGGAATCCGACTTTGAATGTCAGTGGAATTTGATTATAAAGCTCCCACACCACTGGGGAAATAGACTGTTGGAAGGAAAAGAAAAATTATATGTGCTCCAGGACCCAGGAGAAAGGAGCAGTGACCCCACAAGAGACTGAGCCAGACGTGCCTATGAGTGTTTGGGAGTCTCCAACATAGGCACGGGTCAACAGAGGCCTGCTACAGGGTCAGAGGTATTGACAGCAACAGTCCTGGGAGGTGCAATGTACTGGCATGAGTCCTTGTGGAGGAGGTCACCATTACCCCTACCATAGACCCTATAGCTCCACCATAGAGATTGCAAATTCAAGGACTGGGCCACCTCAGTCCAACCTACAGAGAAGGAGCATAGCCCCACCCATCAGCAGAAAACTGGATTAAAGGTATACTGGGCATGGCCCTGCCCATCAGAGAAAGACCTAGTTTCCCCTACAGCCAGTCCCTTCCCTCAGGAAGCATGCACTTCCATCCATCAGAGGGCAGACAGAATGGAAACCACAATCACAGAAAACGAACCAAAACAGTGGCCTTGTATAATTCAGTGAAACTTTGAACCATGCCATATAGGCCCACGCAAGACTGCTGGGTTATGGCAGAGAGATATGACAAAACGAGGTCCACTGGAGAAGGAGATGACAGACCACTTCAGCATTCTTGCCCTGAGAACCTCATGAACAGTATGAAAAGGTAAAAAGATATTACACTGAAAGATGAGCCCCCTGGATTGGCAGGTGTCCAATATGCTACCAGAGAAGAGTGGAGAAATAGCTCCAGAAGGAATGAAGAGGCTGAGCCAAAGTGGAGATGACACCCAGTTGTGGACGTTCGGTGATGAAAGTAAAGTCTCATACTGTAAACAACAATATTGTATAGGAACCTGGAACGTCAGGCCATAATCAAGATAAACTGGAAGTGGTCAAACAGANGAGGATGAGATGGCTGGATGGCATCACCGACTCGATGGACTTGAGTTTGGGTAAACTCTGAGAGTTGGTAATGGACAGGGAGGCCTGGTGTGCTACGATTCATGGGGTTGCAAAGAGTTGGACATGACTGAGCTACTCAACTGAACTGAGCTGAACTGATGGAAAGTCAGTGCACAAATGAGCACTTTTGCAGAGTTCTCCTGGATTTGAGTTATTTGAAGAGAGCCAAGGGGGGTTTCTGCTTCCAACCAAGATGAAATAACAGACCAGAACCACCATCCTGCCTGAAATAAAACTAGACAAAATATGTAAAAATGGTTTTGGACATTGAAAAACAGGCAGCTTGGAATCATCTTTGAGAGAGGACAAGCAAACATGGTGAGCTTCAGGTTGCACCAGCTGCCTCCCTGGAAGCAGTTTGCATGCTGCAGTATGGGGAGTACCTAAACAGAGCCTTCTTGGAGATGTGTACAGAGCCAGGATGGCTAGAATTTGCAGTGTAATATGTTGAAGAGAAGGGAGTAGCATGAAGAGAGACTATAGACACATGTGGAGGGACCCTCAAGTTTTTGCTGGCCTAGAGTATTTGGCTGAGTACTGATCTGCACAGACTACCCAAAACTAGGGAAAGATATAGGAAGAAGTAGAGCAGTTCCAGGACATTCAGGGGGCTGGAAATAGTCCATGTCCCCACCAGTCAGAGAAGAAAAGCCTCATGATACCCAGAGCAGCAGGTGGAAGCCTTACAAAGTTGTGGCCTTAAGCAATGGGCGCAATTCAGTTCAGTCGCTCAGTTGTGTCTGACTAAATTAGCCTAAAATGAAGGCAGCTGTGGAGCTGCCATACTAATGTCAGATAACTAGTCTAATGAGGCAGGAAAAAAGTGAGTAGTTGAGACCTATTGAATAAGTAATGAGGATTTCCTTGTGGAGAAAGAAGGATTAAGTAAAACAGGATAAAAGTATGACTGGTTGTTCAGGCAAACAGGAAAGCTGTTTAATTTGTAAACCAGTGGAACTGAGTTTAAAGAGTACTAGAGCTACTAGTACTTGAGCTACTAGAGTTTAGATGAAGGCACGTGATCAACAACTGCAAGAAGAATGAAAGGGAATCTGCACTGAATACTGTTGATAGCCCTACAGATACAAATGGGCTTCCTAGGTGGCGCTAGTGGTGAAGAACCCGCCTGCTCATACAGGAGACATGAGATGCAGGTTCAATCTCTGGGTGGGATCAAGCCTCTGGAGAATGAAATGGCAAGCCACTCCAGTGTTCTTGCCTGGAGAATAGAGTTGCAACTAAAGTGACTTACTATGCATGCATGCATACACAATACATGTGTATACTATCTAACACAATAATTATTTTGTATTTTGTCTTGCATATTAGAATAAGCCTATAGACAAGGCATGGAAAACTTGATTACAGGGTTTTTTTGTTGTTGTTTAGTTGCTAAATCATGTCTGACTCCTTTGCAATCCCATGGACTGTAGCCCACTAGGCTCCTCCGACCGTGGAATTTTCCATGCAAGAATACTGGAATGAGTTGCCATTTCCTTCTCCAGGGGTTCTTCCTGACTCAGGAATCAAAGCTGCATCTCCTGCATTGGCAGGTGAATTCTTTACTGCTGAGCCCCCAGGAATGCCCAATTGCAGATATAGCTAAAGTGTAAAAACTAAAAATCATTTAAAAAATGATATAGGTCCCCTCCACTTCCAAGAACTTCCAAGAACTTACACTTCCAAGTTCTTCTACCTATATCATTTTTTCAATTACTTTTAATTTTTAAGCTTTAGATCTTAATTAGCTAGAGGTTAAAATTAAAAATTGTTTTTTTAAAAAAGAAATGAAATAGGTAGCAAAACTTGGAAGTGGAGGGGAAAGGTAAAATGGAATAGTACAGATAAAACTACTTTTTTTATTTTACAAGATAAGGAATCAAGATACCGTTTAAAGTTGATAGAATAAAATATGGTTAAAGGATGTTACTTAAAATTACAAAGATAACCAGAAGAATTAAAAATGTTTTGCTGTGTTTAGTGGAGAAAGATTTGGCATGGTGGGAGGCAGGTAGAGTAAATGAGCCAGTTTTCTCATTTTGGTGAATCATTTTAAAGATGATAAAATAATAACCAGAAATATACATGTAGTCATTTCCCCTGGAAGAACTAAACCCAGTGTTTACATTTTTCTGGGGAGTAAAAGTTGGGCTGGGAGATAGGAATGGAGACTTTTCATTCTGTACCATTTATTTCATTGTAAACTTTTATATATGCTTAATTATCTGTGTTTGAATGTCCATTTTTTAACCTCAAAATGTATTGCAAATCATTTTTAGCCTTTTTAAAAAAAACGATTGTATCTTGATGTGTCTTGGGACTTCTGAAAACACTAATGTGATATTAAACCACATACACTGTGCAGACAGGGGAACAGATTGTTTTGTTTTAATTTTTGATGATTACAGCCCATCTGAGGGTTAGATCTCAGCTCTGGGTACTAGGATATGAATAACTATAGAATTTAAATAGGAAGGGCATCCATGTCTATGAGGTCTAGAACCATTACATATGAAAAATGTGGAGGAGAAGATCTGCTGGTGGATAGTCTGGGAAGATGTAATGTGAGAGTACATGATCGCTAGCCAGCTTTAGATATGTGGAACAAAGGGTTTATTATTCTGTGTGGTCTCAGAGCAGATATTTACCGAGTAGCCACATAAAAAGAGATTTTTACTAGAATTATGTGATGATGTCACTGTTACTTTTCAAAGACATTGTGGAGAGAATGCTCATATGGGTTAGGATTCTAATAGAGGACTTCTGAGGTTCCTCACAAATTTAAGTTTCTGAGGGCCGGCCGAGTTGAGAAGAAAGTTTTAATACAGTCCACAATCTTATTTGTACTTTTTACTACCCAAAGGGATAAGATTAATTCAACAGTATTTAAAGCCATTTGGGGGGTTGTTTCTTTGGTCACTCTGTGCAGCATGCTGCTGCTAAGTCACTTCAGTCGTGTCTGACTCTGTGTGACCCCATAGACAGCAGCCCACCAGGCTCCCCCGTCCCTGGGATTCTCCAGGCAAGAACACTGGAGTGGGTTGCCATTTCCTTCTCCAATGCATGAAAGTGAAGAGTGAAAGTGAAGTCGCTCAGTCGTATCCAACATGGGATCTTAATTCCCAGACCAGGGATCAAACCCCTTCCCTACATTGAAAGTGTGGAGTCTTAACCACTGGACCACCAGGGAAGTTCCTAAAGTGATGTTTTCAATGGGTTTTAGGTGTTAGATCCATGAAATTCAGTCTAATATGCCATTTCACCTCAGGATATGTATGCAGTGAATGTGTCCCTTACATTAGACTCTCCCCTTTTCAAGAGACAGAGAAGAGCAAGTCATGGCTTCTCCTCTTGAGACCCCATGGTGTGCAGGGGAGCCAGTCCAGTAGTCGCATTTTATTACATCCCAGCTGAAGAGCTTAGGGTGGCTTTAGAGAAGACTTAACAGAAAAAGTGACAGCCGAACAACAATTCTGACTGCTCTAAAAATCCCATGGTTCTAAAATGATGATAATTGTTTTGGGGGAGTCAAAATATGTTTTAAAGGTCCAGAATTTTGAAAAGTAATATGGTAAAAATATTTAGTGTAAATCTGATCTTAGTGGGTATTCTTTTAAATTAAATTTTTGCTAATGAGTTTCCTGGAACAACTTGTTCCATTAGTCCATTGACTTCTTGTCTTTGTGTAATATTTGTTTGAAATATTATGTACATTATAAATTTCATATTAATTAGTATGATACCAGATTTGTGATATGAATATTGCAGGAATTTCTTTTATCTTTCATGGTAGAATACATCTGTGATTTTAATTTCTGTATTTCTTTTGGAGGGAGACCGTTTCATCAAGTAGGACTTGAAAATTTTATACCTATTGAACATATAAAACTTGATTTTAGAAATAAAATTTTAGGGAATTTGAAATTGTCAGAGGGTCACTGAAATTTGTGATTTTTTTTTCCACAAAAATAAATGCTCCAAGGAAAATATTAATTAAGACTGTATTTAATTACCACTTAGTTTATTGGTGCCAAAATTTTCAACAGATTTTAAAGCATTTTTAAAAAATTAACAATCACATAAAAATTAGTCTTCGACCCCCTAGTCATTGAGGCTCAAACAGTAAACATGACTTTTCAAAGGAAAAGATCATTATTTAGGAAAAAAATTGTAATACTGTATGTGACTTTCTGTTCTATCACAGTTAACTCTCCCCTTCTAGAAAATTCCAAGCTTCTAATCATGGCTTTCTGGTGACCAGCCCCCAACCAGGAGTCATCTAGTAGCCCACCTAGAGTTAAGAGTTACCCCATTAGAACTAGAACAGAGTCTCCTAGGGTCCTTATCACTTAGGAATTTACGAGTGTCTAGTTGCTTTGTGTCAGGAACCAGGGAGCAGAAATCAATATGTATTTTGTTTATTTCACAATCTGACACATAATAGGGGCTTCAGAAAAATGACGATTTTTGCTTTTTGACACATTAAAAGATTTACTTAACTTTCCTCAGTGGAAACCATGCAACACAATGGTTACTTAGCCATATAACTTACCATGAGCTAGATGAAGACTGTTAACTCTAAAGTCATAAATTGAGTAACCCTCACTGAATTGAATTAGTAGAGAAGGAGGGATTCTGTTTAATTGCCTAGTATACCATCGTGTCCATAATAAATGTTACCCTTGGAGCCTAGTTCAAGTACAAATTCCTTTTTTAAGCATTTCACCTGCCCTCAAGTTGGGCAGCCCTCTTGTTTGTCCCAGACTGCCTTGTGACACTTAGCACATGTTAGCATTATTTGTGTCTACATCTTATCTTCCCAACAGTCTATAAATGTACAGGAAGAATAGGTCTTATTTTTTTCTATCATTTCCTTACAATCTAGCACAGCACTGTCCAACAGAATATTATGTGAGCCATGTATTCAAATTTGGATTCTCCAGTATCAACAAAAAGAATCAGAAAAATAATTTAAATAATTTATTTAACCTAATGTATTTTAAAATATTTAAATATAAAGTCAGTGTAAAAAATAAAATATTTTACATTTTTTGTGCCATTCTCCAGAATCTTGTAATTTATATCTATAGCATATCTCAGATCTATGCTAGCCACATTTTAAATGCTCAGTAACCACTTAGCTAATGACTGCTATATTAGACAGTAGAAGATTAGCACATTTTAGGTGATTAGCAAATAAATATTCCATAGGCAAAACTTCAAAAAATAATCTTTTCCCCCCAACAGACTACTATGGCTGCAGGAGCCTTGCCTCAAAATGAACAACCATATTCTACATTGGTGAATAACAGTGGATATGCTGCAAACATGAAAGGTAATAGTTCTTTTGTTTTCTTATTAATTTATACTTTATTTTATTTTACTTTATTTTTTCTTAAATTTATTTTTTAATTGGAGGAAAATTGCTTTATAATTTTGTGTTGGTTTCTGCCATACAACAACTTGAATAAGCCATAATTATACATATATCGCCTCCCTCTTGAACCTCCCTCCCCTCCCCCATCCCATCCTACCATGTCATCACAGAGCACCAGTCTGGGCTCTCTGTGTTCTATAGCAACTTTCACCAGCTATCTGTTTTACCCGTGATAGTGTGTATATGTCAATGCTACTGTCTCCATTCGTCCCACCCTCTTCTTCCCCACTATCTCCACAAGTCCATTCTCTACATCTGTATCTCCATTACTCCCATGCAGATAGGTTCATCAGTATCATTTTTTTAAATTATCTATATACACATTTAATATATGATATGTATTGACTTACTTCACTCTGTATAACAAGCTCTAAGTTCATCCACCTCACTACCACTAACTCACATTCATGACCCTATAGACTATATAGTCCATGGAATTCTCCAGGCCAGAAAACAAGAGTGGGTAGCTGTTCCCATCTCCAGGGGATCTTCCCAAGCCAGGGACTGAACCCAGGTCTCACGCATTGCAGGTGGATTCTTTACCAGCTGAGCCACCAGGGAAGCCCTTTTATTTTTATGGCTTAATAATCCGTTGTATATATGTACATCTTCTTTATCCATTCATCTGTTGATGGACATATAGGTTCCTTCTGTGTCCTGGCTATTGTAAGTAGTCTTGCAATGAAAACTGGGTTATGTGTGTCTTTTTGAATTGTGGGTTTATCAGGGTATATCCCCAGTAGTGGGAGTGCTAGATAATATGGTAGATTTATTCCTAGCTTCTTAAGAAATCTCCATAATGGCTCTATCAGTTTACTTTCCACCAGCTTTGCACAAGGGTTCCCTTTTCTGCATATCCTCTCTAACATTTAAGGTTTGTAGACTTTTTGATAATGACCATTCTGATTGGCTTTTGCCAAGAGAATGCACTGGTCATAGCAAACCGCTCTTCAAACCACACAAGAGAAGACTACACATGGACATCACCAGATGGACAATACTGAAATGGATTGATTATATTATTTGTAGTCAAAGTTGGAGAAGCTCTATACAGTCAGCAAAAACAAGACCCGGAGCTGAGTGTGGCTCAGATCATGAACTCCTTATTGCCAGATTCAGACCTAAATTGAAGAAAGTAAGGAAAACCGCTATACCATTCACATATGACCTAAATCAAATTCCTTATGATTATACAGTGGAAGTGACAAATAGATTCAAGGGATTAGATCTGTTAGACAGAGTGCCTGAAGAACTATGGACGGAGGTTCATGACATTGTACAGGAGGCAGTGCAAGACCATCCACAAGAAAAAGAAATGGACAATGGTTGTCTGAGGAGGCATTATAAATAGCTGAGAAAAGAAGAGAAGCAAAAGGCAAAGGAGAAAAGGAAAGATATACCCATTTGCATTACTTTGTCAACAAAGGTCTGTCTAGTCAAGGCTATGTTTTTTCCAGTGGTCATGTATGGATGTGAGAGTTGGACTGTGAAGAAAGCTGAGTGCTGAAGAATTGATACTTTGAACTGTGGTGTTGAAGAAGACTCTTGAGAGTCCCTTGGACTGCAAGGAGATCCAACCAGTCCATCCTAAAGGAGATCAGTCCTGGATATTCATTGGAAGGACTGATGTTGAAGCTGAAACTCCAATACTTTGGCCACCTGATGTGATGAGCTGTCTCATTTGAAAAGACCCTGATGCTGGGAAAGATTGAGGGCAGGAGGAGAAGGGGACAACAGAGTATGAGATGGTTGGATGGTATCACCAACTCAATGGACATGGGTTTGGGTGGCCTCTGGGAGTTGGTGATGGACAGTGAGGCTTGGTGTGCTGTAGTTCATGGGGTCGCAAAGAGTCAGAGATGACTGAGCAACTGAACTGAACTGAACTGAATGCAGAGTTCCAAAGAATAACAAGAAGCAATAAGAAAGACTTATTCAGTGATCAGTGCAAAGAAATAGGAAAGCAATAGAATGGGAAAGACTAGAGATCTCTTCAAGAAATTAGAGATACCAAGGGAACATTTCCAGAGAAGGCAATGGCACCCCACTCTAATACTTTTGCCTGGAAAATCCCATGGATGGAGGAGCCTGGTAGTCTGCAGTCCATGGGGTCGCTAGAGTTGGACACGACTGAGCGACTTCACTTTTACCTTACAGTGTCATGCACTGGAGGAGGAAATGGCAACCCACTCCAGTGTTCTTGCCTAGAGAATCCCAAGGATGGCAACGCCTGGTGGGCAGCTGTCTATGGGGTTGCACAGAGTCGGACACGACTAAAGCGATGTAACAGTAGCAGCAAGGGAACATTTCATGCAAAGATGGGCTCAATAAACGACAGAAATGGGATGGACCTAACAGAAGCAGAAGATATTAAGAGGTGGCAGGCAAAAACAGAAATATAGATCAATGGAACAAAATAGAAAGCCCAGAGATAAATCCACACACCTATGGACATCTTATCTTTGACAAAGGAGGCAAGAATATACAGTGGAGTAAAAACAATCTCTTTAACCAGTGGTGCTGGGAAAACTGGTCAACCACTTGTAAAAGAATGAAACTAGATCACTTTCTAACACCATACACACACACAAAAACTCAAAATGGATTGAAGATCTAAATGTAAGACTGAAACTATAAAACTCCTAGAGGAGAACATAGGCAAAACACTTTCTGACATAAATCATAGCAGGATCCTCTATGATCCACCTCCCAGAATACTGGAAATAAAAGCAAAAATAAACAAAAGGGATCTAATTAAAATTAAAAACTTCTGCACAACAAAGAAGACTATAAGCACAGTGAAAAGATAGCCTTCTGAATGGAAGAAAATAATAGCAGATGAAAAAACTGACAAACAACTAATCTCAAAAATATACAAGCAACTTATGCAGCTCAATTCCAGAAAAATAAACGACCCAATCAAAAAATGGGCCAAAGAACTAAATAGACATTTCTCCAAAGAAGACATACGGATGGCTAACAAACACATGAAAAGATGCTCAACATCACTTATTATCAGAGAAATGCAAATCAAGACCACAATGAGGTACCATTTCACACCAGTCAGAATAGCTATGATCCAAAAGTCTACAAGCAATAAATGCTGGAGAGGGTGTGGAGAAAAGGGAGCCCTCTTACACTGTTGGTGGGAATGCAAACTAATACAGCCACTATGGAGAACGGTGTGGAGATTCCTTTAAAAATTGCAAATAGAACTGCCATATGACCCAGCAATCCCACTGCTGGGCATACACACCAAGGAAACCAGAATTGAAAGAGGCACATGTACCCCAATGTTCGTTGCAGCACTGTTTATAATAGCCAGGACATGGAAGCAACCTACATGTCCATCAGCAGACGAATGGATAAGAAAGCTGTGGTACATATACACAATGGAGTATTACTCAGCCATTAAAAAGAATACATTTGAATTAGTTCTAATGAGGTGGATGAAACTGGAGCCGATTATACAGAGTGAAGTGAGCCAGAAAGAAAAACACCAATACAGTATACTAACACATATATATGGAATTTAGAAACATGGTAATGATAACCCTGTATGCGAGACAGCAAAAGAGACACAGATGTATAGAACGGATTTTTGGACTCTGAGGGAGAGGGAGAGGGTGGGATGATTTGGGAGAATGGCACTGAAACATGTATACTATCATGTAAGAAACGAATCGCCAGTCTATGTTTGATACACGGTACAGGATTCTTGGGGCTGGTGCATGGGGATGATCCAGAGAGATGATATGGGTTGGGAGGTGGGAGGGGGTTCAGGATTGGGAACTCATGTACACTCATGGTGGATTCATGACAATGTATGGCAAAACCTATACAGCATTGTAAAATAAAGTAAAAAAAAAAAAAAAGAGGTGGCAGGAATACACAGAGAAACTATACATAAAAGGTCTTCATGACCCAGATAATCATGATAGTGTGATCACTCACCTAGAGCCAGATATGCTGGAATGTGAAGTCAAGTGGGCCTTAGGAAGCATCACTATGAGCAAAGCTAGTGGAGGTTATGGAATTCCAGTTGAAGTATTTCAAATCCCAAAAGATGATTCTGTGAAAGTGCTGCATCAGTATGCCAGCAAATTTGGAAAACTCAGCAGTGGCCACAGGACTGGAAAAGGTCAGTTTTCATTAATCCCAAAGAAAGGCAGCGCCAAAGAATGCTCAAACTACCACACAATTGCACTTACCTCACACGCTAGCAAAGTAATGTTCAAAATTCTCCAAGCTAGGCTTCAACAAGGTGTGAACCACGAACTTCCAGATGTTCAAACTGGATTTAGAAAAGGCAGAGGAACCAGAGATCACACTGCCAACATCCACTGGATCATCGAAAAAGCAAGAGAATTCCAGAAAAACATCTACTTCTGCTTTATTGTCTATGCCAAAGCCTTTGACTGTATGGATCACAACAAACTCTGGAAAATTCTGAAAGAGATGGGAATACCAGACCACCTGACCTGCCTCTTGAGAAACCTATATGTAGGTCAGGAAGCAACAGTTAGGACTGGACACAGAACAACAGCCTGGTTCCAAATAGGGAAAGGAGTATGTCAAGGCTGTATATTGTCACCCTGTTTATTTAACTTATATGCAGAGTACATCATGAGAAATGCTGGACTGGAAGAATCACAAGCTGGAATCAAGATTGCCAGGAGAAATATCAGCAACCTCAGATATGCAGATAATACGACCCTTATGGCTGAAAGTGAAGAGGAACTAAAAAGCCTCTTGATAAAAGTGAAAGAGGAGAGTAAAAAAATTGGCTTAAAACTCAACATTCAGAAAACTAAGAATATGGCATCCAGCCCCATCACTTCATGTCAAATAGATGGGGACACAATGGAAATAGTGAAAGACTTTATTTTTCTGGGCTCCAAAATCACTGCAGATGGTGATTGCAGCCCTGAAATTAAAAGATGCTTGCTCCTTGGAAGAAAAGTTATGAGCAACCTAGACAACATATTAAAAAGGAGAGACATTACTTTGCTGACAAAAGTCCGTCTAGTCAAGGCTATGGTTTTTCCAGTAGCCATGTGTGGATTGAGAGTTTGACTGTGAAGAAAGCTGAGTGCTGAAGAATTGATGCTTTTGAACTGTGGTGTTGGAGAAGACTGTTGAGAGTCCCTTGGACTGCAAGGAGATCCAACCAGTCCATCCTAATGGAAATCAGTCCTGAGTATTCATCGGAAGGACTGATGTTGAAGCTGAAACTCCAATACTTTGGCCACCTGATGTGATGAGCTGTCTCATTTGAAAAGACCCTGATGCTGGGAAAGATTGAGGGCAGGACGAGAAGGGGACGACAGAGAATGAGATGGTTGGATGGCATTACTGACTCAGTGAACATGAGTTCAAGTAAGCTCTGGGGTTGGTGATGGACAGTGAAGCCTGGTGTTCAGCAGTCCATGATGTCACAAAGAGTCGGACATGACTGAGCAGCTGAACTGAACTGATTCTGATTGGTGTTAGATGATGACTCATTGTAATTTTGCTTTACATTTCTCTAATAATTAGCCATTTTGAGCATCTTTCATGTGTTTATTGGCCATCTGTATCTCTTCTTTGGAGAAATACCTGTTTAGGTCTTCTGCCCATTTTTTGTTTGGGTTGCTTATTTTTCTGATATTAAGCTGTCATGAGGTGCTTGTATGTTTTAGAAATTAATCCTTTATCAGTTGCTTCATTTGCAGTTATTTTCCCATTCTACATGTTGTCTTTCATCATTTTTGTAGTTTTGCTTGCTGAGTGAGTGCTTGATTATTTAGAAGTGTTTTACTTAGCCTCCGTTTGTTTATTTTTACAGCTTTTTTTTTCTTGTAATTGATATCTAATCTTATAGCCTTATGTAAGTGTTGTTACCATTGATGTGTGGATTTAAAGTCCCCTAGTATTTCTTTGATACTGTAAATTTCTTCCTTTATGTATATTCATATTTGCTTTATGTATTTAGTTACTGCTATGTTGAGTACATATGTTTACAATTTGTAAATCTTCTTCTTGGTTTGTTCCCTGGATCATTATGTTCTTTGCTGTAACAGTGTAAGTATTGCTACTCCGGCTTTCTTTTGATTTCCATTTTCCTGAAATAACTTTTCCTGTCCCATTTTAGGCTGTATCTGTCTCTAGATCTCAAGTGAGTCTCTTATAGGGATCATATTTATGGAACTTGTTTTTGTTTCCACTCAGGGACTCTGTGTCTTTTTCTTGGAGCATTCAGTCAGTTTACATTTAACTTTTAAATTAAAAGTTAGCTTTTAGCTTTTGCTTGTCTGTAAAGCTCTTGATTTCTCCATCAAATCTGAATAAGAGCCTTGCTGAGCATTCTTGGTTGTAGGTTTTTCCCTTTCATCACATTATTTCCTGCCACTCCTTTTTGGCCTGCAGAATTTCTGCTAAAAAATCAGCTTATAAACTTATGAGTACCTTTGTATATAACTTGTTGGCTTTTCCTTGCTACTTTTAATATTCTCTCTTTAACTTTTGTCATTTTGATTGCAATATGTCTTTTTTTAAATTATTTTTTTATTTTTTTGAAATTTTAAACGGTTTTTTTTTTTTAATTTTAATTTTTATTTTTTCATCTCAGGTGTACATGAGTTCCCAATCTTGAACCCCCCCCCACCTCCCACTGCAATATGTCTTGCCTGGTGTTTTCCTCTGGAATAATCCTGGTGGGACTCTGCACTTCCTAAACTTGAGTGAGTGTTTTCCTTTCCCAGGTTAGGAAAGTTTTCAGCTATTATATCTTCAGGTATTGTCTCAGGCCTTTTCTCTCTCTGTCTTCTTCTGGGACCTCTATAATGCAAATATCATTGCACTTGATGTTGTCCCAGAGATCTCTTTAACTGCCCTCTTTTCTTTTTATTCTTTTTTCTGTTCAGAGTCAATGATTTCCACCATTTGTCTTCTACCTTGCTGATCCATTCTTCTGTATCATTTAGTCTGCTATTAAGTTCTTTTAGTGTACATTTCAACTACTACATTCTTTAACTGTGTTTGGTCACTCTTTATATATATATATATATTTTAAGATTTTGTTTAAAAATCTGACTTCTCACTCTGTGCATACATTCTTCTCCCAAGTTCTTCCATCATCTTTAGGATTGTTCCTCTGAACTATTTCTTGAGTAGATTGACCGTCTCCACTTTACTTAGTTTTTCTTCTGGAGTTTTACCTTGTTCCTTCATCTGGAACATTTTCCTTTGCCATCTCACTTTGTGTAAGTTGTTATTTGTATTTTCATGTATGTGGTAAGTTAGTTATGTTTCTTGACCTGTGAAAAGTGGCCTGTGGGAGACATCCTCTGTGTCTCAGCAGTGCATTTGTCTCTTGTCGTCTAAGCTAGATGCTCTAGAGTTTCTCCCTGAGATGAATGTGTGGATTCTTCTCTTATGGGGGCTATATTTACAGTCTTGTAGGCTTGATTGGCCCCTAGCCCATTTGGCTTTCAGACCCTGCATTGTGCAAATGCTGCTGGTTGCTGTTTAGCAAGACAGCACAAGGTCTGGTCACAAGGCAGCTAGCTACAGAAGCCTAGAGAGCCTCAAGGCTAGTGCTGGCTCACTGGTGGCAGAAACCAGGTCCTGAAGACTCCAGGGTTGTTGCTTGGCCACTGGTTGTTAAAGCCAGATCCTGTGGTTAGTGCTGGTCTACTGGTAGGCAGAGCCAGTTCCTGGAGTCCGATTACAGGAACAGGGATCCCAGAACTCGTTTCAGGTAGTTGGTGGTAGGGGTGAGCGAGTTGGTTCCTGGACTTGGTTGTGGAGTCTGAGATGTCCTGAAACTTGTGTTGGCCTGGTAGTGGACACAGCCAGAGCCCAGCTGCTCCCAGGGTATGGTCTGGCCTTCGGTGGGTGTCCTAATTCTGCAAGCTGCAGGATTATTGTTTCCTTTGATCTGGTGTCTACTCCTTGTGATAAGCGAAGCTGTTCTAGAGACTAGTGCAGGCTTCCTCAGGGGAAGGCCTGGTGCCTGCCTACTGGTGGGTAAAGCTGGGTACTGGCCCTGTGGTGGGTAGGGCCATGTCAGGGGCATATCTTAGAGGTGGCTGTGGGCTCAGAAAGTCTTTGTAAAGCCTGTCTGCTTATGAGTGTGCTGTGTCCCTCCACAGTTAGTTGTTTGGGCTGAGGTAGCCCAGCTCTAGTCTGTACAGGCTGTTGGGTGAAGCCCATCTTACCACTAGTCAGCCAATATGGCAGCTACCAACAGTAGTATTCACCTGGGAGAATGTTGCCATGTGCTGCCAAAGTGTTTATATCCCCAGGGTGAACTACAGCTGCCCTGACCTCTGCAGGAGATTCACCATGACCAGCAGGTGGATCTGGCTCAGGCTCTTGTCAAATGACTAGTTTTGCCCTGGATCTTGGTGTGTGTGATTTTATGTGTTTCCTCTAAGAGTAAAGTCTCTTTTCCCACAGTTCTTTGGGGCTCCTGAAATGCCCCACTGGTGTTTGAAACCAAGTGCTCTGGAGGCTCATCCTACAGGGCTATGGAGCCCCATGTAGGATTTAGAACGCTTACTCACTCTGCAGTATAGTTACTTTCCAGTTGGTGGGTCATCCACCTGTGCTCAGTTGGCTTCAGTCATGTCCAACTCTTTGCAACCACATGGACCATAGCCTTCCAGGACCTCTGTCCATGGGATTTCCCCTGCAAGAATGCTGGAGTGGGTTGGCACGTCCTCCTCCAGGATCATCCACCTGTGGGTATGCAATTTGATTATATTTTGAGTCCGCCCATCCTACCCATCTCTTGGTTCTGTCTTTGTCTTTAGTTGTAGGAGATCATTTCTGGTAGGTTCCAGTCTTTTTCATCCATGCTTTTTCTGTATATAGTTATGATTTTGGTGTGTTCATGAGAGGAGGTAGGCTCAGGGTCTTTCTACTCTGCCATCTTGGCCACTCTCTCCTTAGTCTTTTAAGAAGCAGTATTGAAAACAATGTTTATCTCCTTCATTTTCCTCTTAAGTTATCTGGCTGTTCCTCTCATCAAGCACCTGCTTACAGTTTGATCTTTCATTTCATTCTTCTGTTACTCACCAGTGTCACTTATAAAGCCCATTCAGAAGCATGCTAGCCCTTCTTCTCTGTCTTTTTCTCTCTGTCATGGCTTTACAGTTCTGATTCTTACAAAGTTTCCCAGGAAAAGAAGTGTGCTGTTACTCAGACTCTTACTGCCACACTCACCCTCTCTCTTTCCTACTGTTGAAAGCTCTGAGCTGGAAGTACAATTCGATTTCCTACCACTTTGGCGTTGCTGGTCTTGCTGCTACCACTAGCAGTTAACCAAGAAACATGTTGAATAATTTTTCTTGGCAGTACCCCTTGCATGATTTTCTTACTGCCTACTTTGGATTTTGCTCAAGTTCATTTTAGTGCTTCTCTGTAGGGATCTTGGAAGGGTTTTCCTTCTCTGAGTATAGATTTGATAATATAAGGAGAAGTTAAAAAATAACGGTCTAAAGGTGTTGGAGTTAAATGCTTGCTGGGAATAATTGGTTCATAAAGTTTGTAATGCTTCTTATTAGAATCTATCCAC
>SJYA01009363.1:0-15047 GCA_006410615.1 Neotragus moschatus
ATAATGGTCATCTGAGTTAAAGTCACCCATTCCAGTCCATTTTAGTTTGCTGATTCCTAGAATGTTGACCTTCATCCTTGCCATCTCTTAATATACTTTATGACTTTTCTTTTCCAAAGTGTGCTTTAGGTTCCATAGGTGGGAAGGCTATTCAGGAACCTGAGAAAATCATTAAACTAACATCAAACCATGGGATAGTTTCCTTTTGACAATATTATTGTATCATTGTTTTTGTTGTGACAGCTATTGTTGGTTTTCACACCTGCATTTGCAACACTGAGGGCCAGTCTGCTCTGGGGCTGCTTTCTTCCCTGGTCAGGCCTTCCACTTCATCCCAGACATAATGACTCCTGCTCAGTTTTTCCCACTCCCACCCTCACCCTCTTGTGCCCAGGATCCAACCACAGTTTGCTCTCTGCCAGACCTCCATATATCCAGTGGCATTCCAATGCTGCCACAGCATTCCACATGGTATCCAAGTATCTGTCTGACCCAGCCAATTATTACAATAACACCTTATATTTAGTTAGTGCTGGTTCATTATTTCATTCAGTAAGTATTTATCAAAAGCCGATTTAACCAGGTGACCAGGGAGGGAGAGGCAGAGAGTAGGCCGTGGGCACAGAGTAGCAAAGGAATTAAATCAATCAGCACAGTTATTGCATGACTTCTGTGTACACAGAATCACCATCAAAGAGTTTATCGTCAAGTTGAAGGAAGAAAAAACCAAAGCTCAAGAAATAATTGGAGACCAGCTATAGGTGGAGAAGCAAGCAAAAGGTGTAAGCAGTCATGTAGGTCTTTGAGTGTGAATATCTGCCAAGGAGATGTAGACTAAGGATTTGGCTGGGATTTCTGGAGAGAAATGAGGCTGTAAATACACACTGGGTACACGCTGGGCCATGCACTATTGGAGGGATAAAAGAAGGCTTTTTCGAATAGGGATAAGAAATGTGTTGGGCAATTGTTAAAATATCTTAGAATGTGTAGAGGAGTTGAATGATAACGTCAAATACTTAGAGCTGGAAGGACTTGCCACAAGGATGGATTCTATGGAATTAAAAGATTGCCACGTGGCAGCACTGAGACTCCTTTAAGAGCCGTCAGGGCTGAAATTGTTTGGCAACATACTAGAAGTGCTGAAGACAAAGCTGAGGACTGTTGTTGAACCTGGCCCTTGATTGGCACAGCCTTCAGCACGCATGATTGCTTTGAGTGAATAATTTTTAAAAGAAAGAATAAAGCATCCTTTAGAGCAAATTAATTTTTTGAATTAATGTGTGCTTTCTTTCAGCAAGTTAAAAACCTACCTCATTTCACCAATCCCAGACACACAACTCGGAGAGCAGAGTGCAGACTGGATTTTGTGTGTGTATTAAAGTTGCTCAGTCATGTCCAACTCTTTACTACCCCATGGACTATAGAGTCCATGAATTCTCCTGGCAAGAATATTGGAGTGGGTTGCCTTTCTCTTCACCAAGGGATCTTCCTAACTCAGGGATCAAACCCAGGTCTCCCACATTGCAGCCGGATTCTTTCCCAGCTAAGCCATCAGAGAAGCCCACTTAGATTTCGGCTCCCACTAATACTCACCTTCTCAGCCATGACAGCCCTCTCCATGTTTCCAAACAACATGACTAGGAGAGAAGAGAGAGAAATTTATCCTGATACACCAAAAAAGTGGGCCTCCCTGGTGGCTCAGTGGTAAAGAATCTGCCTGCCAAGCGGCCGATGAGGATTCAATTCCTGGGTCAGGAATATCCCCTGGAAAAAGAAATGGCAACCCAGTCCAGAATTCTTGCAGTCCATGGAGTTGTGAAGAGTTGGACATGACTGAGCAACTGTACAAAAACAAAGTAATATCACCACCAAAAAAGGAGTCAGTCGGTCCCATCAGGGGTATTCAGGGAGAGAAAATGTCTCTCTGGGTGGCTGTGGAGCTAGATGAAGATATTAGAAAACCTCCAGTGCCCTCTCCATCTCTAGGGTTTGGGAGCTGAGACTGTATTCTATGGTAACCTCAGTTTCTCCTACATTACACTATCCTTTGTAAATCAACAGGGTCACATTAATCCCTCCATTCAGTTCAGTCACTCAGTCATGTCAGATTCTTTCTGACCCTATGGACTGCAGCACACCAGGCTTCCCTGTCCATCACCAACTCCTGGAGCTTGCTGAAACTCTGAGTCTGATGGAGTCAGAGATGCCATCCAAATATCTCATCATGTCATTCCCTTTTCCTTCTGCCTTCAGTCTTTCCCAGCATCAGGGTATTTTCCAATGAGTTGGCTCTTTGCCTCAGGTGGCCAAAGTATCAGAGCTTCAGCTTCAGCGTCAGTCCTTCCAATGAATATTCAGGATTGATTTCCTTTAGGATGGACTGGTTGGATCTCCTTGCAGTCCAAGAGACTCTCAAGAGTCTTCTCCAACACCACAGTTCAAAAGCATCAGTTCTTCGGCGCTCAGCGTTCTTTTGGCCCGACTCTCACATCCACACATGACCACTGGCTTTGACTAGACAGACCTTTGTCAGTAAACTGTCATCATGCCCTTCCTGTAATTTCCCAGCACCCCTTCTTTTATGTTGGAAGTTGATGAATCCACTTGGAGAGGGGATCTTAGCACTTCCAAGGGTTCTGTTGTATGAGTGTGGTCCCGGGACCAGAACTTCCAGGTGCTCTGCATTTTCAGACATCTTTAAAATACCCAGATTTGACTATGATCTCCCCCAGAGTGACAAAGAGCATATTTGCCCCCATTCTGTGCCATGTTTCATCTCCTGGGCACTGCGGATGCCCTCTTTGTACTTTTGTGCCTCCCAGAATCTTTGAATAAACAGCTCCTTCAATTTTAGTCCCTGGACCATGCCAGGCACATCATGAGCACCGAGTTGTTCTCACCATTCCTCTTTCCCTGCAGCCTTCTCCATTCCACCCCTCTAACCCGTGCAAACTGCACATATAAATAAACACACACCCGGCCAGCTCTCCAGACATGTATGAATCCCAGTGTCAGTCTCAGCTCGGGCTCATATTGCTCCATAGTAAATCTATCATGAGTATTTGTGAAATCCTCAGAGGATGTCCAACTGAACTGAGTTCTTGGGATACATTTTAGATGGAAAATCATTGGACCCTGCTGTGCAGAAACGCAGTCAAATAAGGACAAGTTTACTTTTGAAACATGACTTTGAGGGGTTTTTTTTTTGTTGTTGTTGTTATACAAAATAAAACAGTCTCATTTTAAACATTTAAAAATACAAACGAACATGAAAGAAAAATAATGACTGAAAAATCTCACTGTCCAAGACAAGATATCTGCTAATTTTTTATTTGTATCATTCTAGGACTTTTCATAATTTTTTTTTAACTAGGTTAGAAGTTTGAGAACTACAAGTTATTTCTAACATTTTGCCATTGCCAATCATGAACGTTCTTATAATGATATCTTTGTGGAGATCCATGATTATTACCTTAGAATAAATTTCCAGAAGTGAAATTAGTGCCACAGACCTCCGCGGTAGATCATCTGGCAAGTTATGCCAGCTCTGACATCAAATTTATCCCAAATCCCAGAACTGCTCACCAATTCCACCTCTTCTATTTCACTCCATGTCCCCGTACAGCTGGTCCCCTTCCCCCTAATCCATCTCGCTAGTCCATCACCCTAGAGCAGCTCCCCTTAGTGAACCACTCTAGTTCACCTACCCCTAATCCATCACCCTAGTCTGTCTCTCCTTGGTCCATTACCCTAGAACAGCTCTCCCTAGTCCATCGCTCTAGGTAACCTGCCCCCAAAATCCATCACCCTAGTCTGTCTCTCCTTGGTCCATTACCCTAGAACATCTCCTCCTCGTCCATCCACCTCAGTTTTGTTCCCCTCTGTTGCATCAACCTGGTCTATCTCCTCCTTCGTCCATCACTCCGGAGTATCTCCCCCTAGTTCATCCCCCCAGTTCCCCGCCGCTAATCCACCATCCTAGTCCATGCGCCGCCACAGTCCAGCACCCTCACCGCTCTCCCTAGTCCATCTCCCTAGAACACCCCTTCTTGTCCATCACCCTAGTCTATCATTTTTCCTCTTTACTGCTACAGTTTGATACTTGGTTTCCCAGTTTCTGCTTTGAGCACTTTAGATTTCCCCCTCAGAATAAGAAACCTTATAAATGTAAAGGCAGATCATGTTAATCCCCTACACCTAGAGCACCTGGCATCAAGTCCCTCTCGTGGCTTTCAGAGCTTCTAAGTTCTCTAAGGTCTGGGTCTTACCTGTTTCTACAGGGTCCTACCTGTGTCTCCAGCCGCTCCTTGGTACCCCTCCTCTCCAGCTTAGTTGGCCCTCCCACTGTTCCCTGAATGCAACATTCTTGCCTCAAGACTCTTTTCTCTTCCAGAAACTCTTCATCCAGATCTTTCTAGGAGCCTCTCCACTAATCCACTCCAAAATAGCTTACCACCCATCACTCTTCCCTCCTGTACTTCCAGACTCACCCTGTCAACACCCTGCTTTATTTTCACCCCAGCACAATCCTCTTATTATAGTATAAATGTACTTTCCTATCATCCCACACTAGAATTTTTAGTTTCATAAATCCTTCATCACTGTGCTCCGAAAAAACTAGAAATACCTGCCTTCCTAGATGTTCAATAAGTAAACAGGAATTGCCTGTATAGATGAAAGAATGAATGTAGTATTCTATCTAAGTCTATGCAGAAAGTTAAAGCTTTGGATGCCCACTGCCAAACTGGCCTTCAAAAAAAAAAAGGTAGATCTTACCTATGCTCTCACTAGCTGGAAATTAAAGGGGATAGTTTTAACTTGATGTTCCCAGATTATTTTCATACTTATTTTCTTAACATCGCCACGAAATAATGTTCTTAAAAGTGTTATTGGTTAGGAAAGAAGCATGTCAGATATTTCATCTCGCTATAACTTTCCCTAGAAAATGACTCAAAATAAGTGTAATATAAAACTCTCTGAAGAATAAGCAGATTTCCCCCGTAACTTATCTTCCTTCTTTTTGCTTGTGAAGTATTTGTGCATAAAGGGGGCAAATGAAAAGCGAAAAGGGTCGAAGTGGGTAAAGCTTAGGAGAGTCTGTTATATAAGAAAACTCTTGCTCTCCAGAATCAGACCTATCTGAATTCAAAGTCTAGGGCCACCATTTACTCACTGAACAACCAGGAAAATTTCTGAATACCTCATTGAAATATAATATCCTCACCCTATAGTATGGAGATAATCATTGCTCCCTTTCTGAGTTGCAATTAGATTGATTAGAGCACCAGGCAGGGTTATTTCACTGAGCACGTCTGGAACAGGGTCTCCTGCGCTCCATAAATGGAAGCTATTTTTAATCTCTATCCTTGTCATACTGGTGACTTCAGCTGTTCATTATGAAACCTTGAGGGAAAAGGACATTGTGAAGTACAAGAATGGTCCTCCAGCATGCGAAGAGTCATTTTTGTGAAGAAAGGATATTCCTTTAGGAAAGAACTGAAGTTGCAGTTTAACAGACCCTGGGCATTACAGGAACTAGATCTGTCCAGCGGATAACGAGATGTGCCATGAAGCAGCATACCCCTGCAGTCCTCAAGAAAAGGCTCCGATGACACTCACGGGGAAACTCTGACTCTGGAGTCGGAGTCACCTCTGATCTGTCCTTGATGCTTGAAGTTCCTCTGTCCATGCGTCTCTCTGTTTTGCTTGTCAGTGCCATAGGCATTTTAAGGACGAATTTTCCTATGGTTTCTTAGACCATGCCTCTCTGTTTCCTTCTCCACTGATACAGGGACTTGCCGTTGGGCACTCATGGGCAATTATGAGAGAAAATGTACCCCAACATTCTTAGTATCTTTGCTGACAAGGAGTGTGAACTTGCCAGTTTTCTGTAGAAAACTCTTGCTTACTAATTTGCAGCTCCAAAGTCTATGGCTGTCAGCAAATTACAGTAAGAATTAAATAAGTTCTTTTATTATGATGCTTGCTAAGGAAATCCAACCCATTGTCTTCCCTTTCTTCTTCTTTAACACCTTCCCTTGTGTAATACTGAAGTCGGAGAGCTCGACAGTTCATGGGTTGAACACTTAACAGAAATAGAGGACTTACTGGTACCTTCCACTGAATCGTACTTTTGTGTTTTCTCCAGAATGGCTTACGTATATCTACACATAAGCCCTACATTAAAACATCACCAGAGTTTACCTAGCCTTCTCAACCGAAACGTGCTATATAGCTCCAGCCCCTATAAAACTGTTGCTTACTGAGTGTCCTTGAGTAAACTGACTCTCTTGATCTCCAAGAATCATGATTAAGAGTTTAGGCTTTTTTTTTTTTTTTTTTTGATGCTTTTAAAAAATATTTTAACTTTATTGGGTAGAGCTCATTTACAATGTTACATCAGTTTCAGGTGTAGAACAAAATGATTCATTTAAATATACACATAGATGTATTCTTTTTTAGATTGTTTTCTCGTGTAGGTTATCACTGAATATTGAACTGAGTTTGCCATGCTATACAGTCGATCCTTCTGGTTTTCTGTCTTATATACGGTAGCATATGTGTGATCCTCCGAGCTCCTAATTTATCCCACCTCCCTCTGGCGTGCTTTCCTTTTGGTAACCATAAGTCTGTTTTCAATACCTGTAAGTCTATTTCTGTTTTGTAAATAAGATCACTTGTATCTTTAAACATTTTTAAAATTAGATTCTATATACGAATGACATCACATGATATTTGTCTTTCTCTAAGAGTGCAGACTGTGAATTACACTGATCTGGGTCCAAATCCTGTCTCTACCATGCACTAGTATTGTGACCTCGAATGATTTTCTTAAGCTTTTAGGATCTGAATTTCTTTCATCCCTAAAATGACTTTTCTTCAGTAAGTGTTTATTCTTCATAAAGGCATCATGACCATTAATTGTGATACTGTTATGTATATAATGCTTAACTAAGTGTTGATGACCACATTACAAGAGCTCAGTAAATGTTCCATGATTATCATAATTAGATAAACATGTCCTAGACCTAGAGAAGTCTTTAAATAAGCTGCTGCTGCTGCTGCTGCTAAGTCACTTCAGTTGTGTCCTACTCTGGGCGACCCCATAGATGGCAGCCCACCACACTCCCCTGTCCCTGGGATTCTCCAGGCAAGAACACTGGAGTGGGTTGCCATTTCCTTCTCCAATGCATGAAAGTAAAAAGTGAAAGTGAAGTCGCTCAGTTGTGTCCAACTCCTAGAGACCCCATGGACTGCAGCCTACCAGGCTCCTCTGTCCATGGGATTTGCCAGGCAAGAGTGCTGGAGTGGGGTGCCATTGCCTTCTCTGTCTGTAAATAAGCTAATATCCTCAATTCTACATCATTAGTTGACTCCTTGCTACAACATTGCTGTTTTCCCCGTCACCCTAGCCAGAAATGTGTATTCGTGAGCAAGAGGTCATCAGGGTCCTCCCAGGGGTCATCAGAGTCCTCCCGGGAGTCGTGAAGGTGCAGATTGTTTCGGGTGTGTCTCTTGGTCCCATAGTTGTTACAATGTGCAGAATCATCTTGGCTTCTTCCTCTCTGAAACCCCTCTCCCAGCCAACAAGTGACTACATTCAATTGATTCTGCTGCCTATGTACCTCTTGGTTCCACCTGCTCCTCTCTCTCTATCTCACTCCAAGTCTTCAGTTCTAGTTTCAGCATCTCTTGCCTGTATTACCATGGCAGCAGCTTCGCTATTTCGCTCCATTCCAGCCTCACCCTCCTGCCAACTCCTCCCCACAGTCAGGTTCAGATGCGTCCCTCACAAACAAGTCTCAGCCTGCTCAGAACAAAAGTCAGACTCCTTGACATCTCATATGAGGTCTTTCATCGTTTGACTCTGTGTTGACCTCTAGCCTGACTTTTTGGCCACTTTCCTACACGGGCAAGCTCTGACCCAAGAAGCAACTTAAAATGACCTGAATTTGCATTTGCTCTTCCACATTTTGGTGTTTCCAAACCTTTGTGTATGCAGCTTGCTCTTTTCAGAAGGCCCTTCCCCTTGCCTACTGGGAAAACTCACTCTTCAATGTTTATTTCAAATGTCACCTCTACTGTGACTTATTCTCAGCTAATCGCTTCCTCTTCAAAACTATGTTTGCACCCCAAGACTACTGCCCTTTTTTCTCTTAATTACTCATCAGTTTTCATATGAGATGTCACCTTCTCAGAGAAAGCTTTCTTGACCACTCTCTACCCCCAAAGAATCCTAAGGGCATGAATTTCTGTACTAAATTATTTCTCCTATGACTTCCCTAGAGAAGGAAATGGCAATCCACTCCATGACTCTTGCCTGGAGAATCCCATGGCCAGAGGAGCCTGGCGGGCTGCTCTCTGTAGGGTCGCACAGAATTGCACACAACCAAAGTGACCTAGGAGCAGCAGCAGCATGGCTTCCCGGCTGTTTACAAACATAGTTCCTTGCATCTTACGGCCAGACTTTCATGAAACAAACACAAACACGTAAGTATAAAACTAAAAGCAATAGCTTTTCTCTTGCTGCAAATTAAGAAAAATTATCATGTATTTCTTTTTCCATATAAAAACAAAACAGCATTTTCACCATCTCAAGGAAATGTTGGACTAAAAGCTGGCAAACTATTCAAACCTTTCAATGTTCCACGTTTTACTCCTATGTTAAGACAGCTCCCTGGATTGTATTCTTTGGGCCCCTTAAAGAATTGCCATTTGGAATCATGATTTAGCATGATTCTGCCAGCATTCATCCATGCTGTTGCTATTATAAAAAAACAGATGTTTGCAGAACATCTTTTGGACTCTTGATCAAAGTGCTACTGAGAACATCTTCCAATGTATTGCTCAGCGTCTTTTGTGACAAGCTCATCTCAGAAGTAGAATCCAGGCCACCATATGTATCCAGGGTTTCTTCTGTTAGATGCCAAGAGATTGATACTCATCCTATTTCTTTCTTTGCTTAGGCTTCCAGGAAACTCTGTGCTCATTGTGACACTCAGCTGCTGCGACTTAATCAAGATGTTTTAGAATATACTTTTACTTTTTATTTTCATTACTACCCTCCTCTGCCTCTTGTCCACCTTTTTAAAATGTGACTTTTCCCACCTACTAGAAGAATTTATGGCAAAGAGAGCTGTGTGGTAGTAAAAGATGCATGCCTTTTAAAGTCATATGGTACTTTGTTTCAAGGTTGGTTCTGTTGGTTATTAGATGTATACCTTTAATTTCCTCTATTCTTAGTCATTTAAACTTGAAAACCAAGACATCATGCTATCTAAGTATGGTTATAAATATTATATATACACACCTACACACACACACACAGACATACCCCCCCCTCAACACACATGCACATGCATACTTACTGCAGTCCTTGAGATTCAAGAGTCTTTTTGAGTTATATTTGTTCCTCCCAAAACCCTATTGGAAAATGAAGAGTAAATGCATGATGGATGATGAAATGGGGAATAACAAGACATCCCATGACCACATTTGTAACAGATGAGAAGAACTTGATCTTGGATGGCTTCATAGCGGAAATAAAATGCTGGAGTTTAAATGCTGCAGAGGACTTACACGTATGAAGACTACAAAGAGGATTCTCTGGATGGGTGAAGCTTCAGTGGAAAAGAGCAGGTTGGGAAAAAAAACCAAAGGACGCCGACCTCACCGTAAATTTATTAACAAAGGCACCAGAGTAAAATTTCTGAAATTCAAAAAGTTCCTGTTTATATAATTGAGCGTCATTAAACAGAATCTGCTGCGATTCATGGGGTCACAAAGAGTCGGACACAACAGAGCAACTGAACTGAACTGAAACAGAGAGTGAAGAGTTAATTTCTTAGAATATTAGAGGGAAAAACAAGGGTAATACTTGAAGCATTCCTCCCCCTCCTCAAAGTTTAAACAATTGATGATGTACAAACCATAGGCAGAGGTATCTGTAGGAACCTCACAATCATCCATTCATTCATCAGAGAACAAGACACAGATTCAGAGAGTCAGAGAGCAGAGGAGCTGGACTGGGTTCTCAGCATGAACTCGGGCAGCGCATCTGAAGAAGAGGAGAGAGAGGCTCAAAAATCTCAAAAGAAGACAGAAGCAGAATAGGGACAAAGATTAGAGTTCTCGGACTCTCAGTCCACCCTGGGACTCCTGCTTTGATTGTCCACCGGGTCCTCTCCATCTTCAGGTCACTGCAGTCTCTCCTCTCCCATCGGAGTGCGTGAAAGGGAAGCCTGGTTTAGAAAAGCATACTTTTATCTTCCACCTCTTGAGTCTTGATCCATAGGAGTGGCGAATTTTGTGATGATCAATGAGGCTGCAGAGGACAAATGCCACAGAAAGAGTGTCTTGAGAATCTGTTGTGAGGTTGCCAGCCGAGTGTTTGCATTCGGATGAATCTCACGCAACGCTTCAAAGGGCCTTCAGCTCAGTATCCAAACATTTGGTTTCTTATCTATGCTAATTCCAAATTCTCTACAGTTGCTGAAAGTTTATTGTGGATAAATGCATACATGGCTGGAAAAGTTACAGATGAAGTAGGTTTCACTGGTTGAATGGGGCCGGGACTTGCCTTCCAAAATGTGTAAGAAAAAACTTGTTTAAGTAGAATGAAGAGAAACAATGACTGGAAATATATATATACATATATATATATATATTTTAATGTCTGGGAAGGATATAAAGATACTCTATTCTGGAGATGAATAATAAATAGGCAGAGTAGATAGCTGCTCTCTAGTGGAATGCGTTGGGAATGAGTGAAGCTTCTGATGCTAAATTCTTACATACCATGAGAGAAGGTCACATAAATTGGTAATGTCTGCCAGGAGCATGGAAGATGCTGGTAGCAGCACACGTCAGACATAAACCACTGACAATCTGATCTAATGTAATCACACTCTCGTGTCAGAAGTAGTGGTGACTAGGCAGGTATCATCCAGGTGCCAAGCCTAGATTTCTTGGCTTCTGTTACGTAACTTTTTATCATGCTAAGATGACTCCAGACCTGTTATCTTCTAGTCTGATAGAGAAGAAGCTCTGACCATCAATTTATCCCTGTGTTTGTTTTATTTTTTTTTTTCAATTTGAAGCTAAAACAGAACTATTAGTGAAATAAGACTTCTTCCCATTAAAAAAAGAATTCTCAGATGGGGCCCCTAGACCTCCATGTGGCCTTGTCACGGCATCTCAACACTAGCCACTCTGCTGGGAGAACTTTTGGATTCCTCATTGATGTTCTCGAGTTAGGAGGAAAAGCCCAGCCTTGTCTGCAAAGAGAGTAAACAAGATCCAGATTTTTATTCATCTGTGGGGATGTGGGTAGCTGATTTTTTCCTTGAGCTTGCCAGGTTCTATATTACATAAAGCAGGACTTTAAAAGAACCCGCCGAAGTGCAGGGAAGAATCAGACATGCTTGCAGCATGTGGGAGAAGGCTGGAGCAGACGTGAGCAGTGTTGGACAGATGTGTCGAGGAGGGGTGGTTCAGAAACAGAACTCTCTCCTCCATTTTCTAGTGCTTCCAGCTGATCCCACCCAAACAAACCCTTCTTAGTATGTCAGGGCCACAGAGGGACAGACAGCTCCCCATTCAGTCTCTCACTCCCTGTTTTTTCCTTAGTAGACTCTGGACCAAGTGGCTTTGAGCTTTCTCCCACTAGTTCGTAGCATATTTTAGGTTTCTGGGGAAACACACATATCCACAAACATGTGTGGGCAGAAATAAACATCTAATACAAAAGCGCACGTACTGAATAGCTGGGCTTTGACTCCAATGTCTTAGGATCCATTGTGTTTTCTAAGGACAGAAGCCTAGTGTCACTGGCTCTGAATAGAAGCCCATCCTAAAAGTTGAGAACACAGAATTCAGACAGCCAGAAGTGAGCAGCCCAGGGATGTGCCAGCCAGGCTGGACTTGACTATAGATCTGAACACTAACACTGTCTAGCTGTCTGCTGTCCCTGTGTCTGTCTGTTTCTGTATGTCTCTGTCTTTCTCCCTTATACACACAGATACATGGTGCATGTCCTTAGGAAAATTGTTGTCTTCTCTGGATCTGAGTTCCTCCTCTGTAAATGTTTTCTCATCTCCAGACTCCTTGTCCCGTAATAGCGGTTTCTCCTACAGAACTTTGCCCTCGGTTCAATTGTCCCATTGTTTCTGCTGCATGCAACTATGATTTTATGTTTGGTCTGCTAATGTGGGGTTAGAGAATCTGAGTTTTAAAGCCAGATTTGGATTAAAGTCCTGACTCCACTCCCTCAAGTGTATGACCTTGAGCAAGTCATCCGCCATGCAAAACATGGTGATGATATCTACTCATTAAGTTTCTTTTGAAGGCTAAAAATTAGAGCCCATTCAATGTCTTGTAATAACTATAATTGAAAACAACTTGGAAAAATTTATATATATATATATAATATATATATAACTGAATCACTTTGTTCTACAGCTGAAAATAATACAATATTGTAGTAAATTAGCTATACTTCAATGTTTAAAACTTAGAGCAATATAAAGATGACTAGTTATGTATGGTCTTAAGATATAGTAAATTTTAGTTTCCCTTCAGTTTCCTTATATCTAGTATAAGCCTAGCTTTAGGTAAGTATTCCAAAAATTCCTGCTGGAAAGAAAAAATGAAAGAGCGAAAGAAGAGTGAGGGAGGGAGAAGATAGAAGGAGGGAGGGAGGGAGGGAAAGAAGGATGGAGAGAGGAGGAGAGGAGAGGAGGGCAAAGAGAAAAACAGGAAGGAAGGAAGGAAGCTGGATGGGGGGGGGCACGAGGCAATGGTGTCAACATGCGCTCTTCAACCCATTCATCCCTAAGGGGCATCTGTGGCACGCTCCCATCTCTTCCCTTGATCCCTAGTACTGCCATTAGCATGTCATAACCACTCAAGTACTGTTTGCTGACCAGATTTTATCAATCTTTAAAATGAGGATAATGTCATACTTTGTGTAACGCTTCTATGAGCATCAGTTGAAATGTTGAGTACGAGAGTATAATACTTTTAAATACAGTAAGGGTGCTGAGGACAAACCTTGGGTCTGCTCTAGGATGCCAAATTTCACTGCTTGTCTCAAGTCCCTGTATGTATAATCTCATACATCGGAAAATGAGGAAACTGCTCAGGAAAAGTAGATGCGGACACATCTGATAATACTGTGTGTGGAAGGATGGGCAGAGGAGGGACCCAAAAACCAGATTACATAATCCAGCTGGGCAGTGAGTTTGCTGAGAAAGAATGAACCATAAAAGGCGGAGGCTGGAATAACAAGAGGACTCCGGGAGCAAACATTGGGCAGAATGGGAACCAAGCAGCCCTGCTGTGGGACATCCTCAAGCAGGGGAGGAAATAATCCACTCCCTTTGCAGGAGGGTGCTGTCACATACCACATAGGACTGAGAATGTGGCATACCAGATAACCAAGTGGAGACATGTGCCAAAGAAGGTGCCAATGTAGACAACTTTGTACAAACTCCACGGTGCAGAGGCTAGAGACAATGGTTTACCACATTCCTTTATGGTGGGTACTAGAGGTTCAAGGTAGGTAGCCAATGCTGATTAATAGACAGATAAGATCAAACCAGTCAATCCTAAAGAAAATCAGCCCTGAATATTAATTGGAAGGACTGATGCTGAAGCTAATGCTCCAATATTTTGGCTACCTGATGCAAAGAACTGACTCATTGGGAAAGACCCTGATGCTGGGAAAGATTGAAGGCAGGAGGAGAAGGGGATAACAGAGGATGATATGGTTGGATGGAGTCACCAACTTGATGTGAATTTGAGCAAGCTCTGGGAGTTGGTGATGGACAGGGAAGTCTGGTGCGCTGCAGCCCATGGGGTTGCAAAGAGTTGAACATGACTGAGCAACTGAACTGAAGACAATCCTTGAAGAAGCCAAAAATTATTGTGGAAGGGAAGAGAGTACAGGGGGAAATGGCAGAAGAGACTGATGCTGGTTTCTGATAAGCTTTGCCATATTGGAAGCCAGATTTAGTAGAATTATTTTTCCACTCTGAAGATTCTAAAGAATAGAAACAAAGAAGCATGATACATAAAGAGCATTGCTGAACTGGATGGTGTAAGTCCACTGACCCAGAGGATATATACTTCTCCAGGTCCTCAGCACCCTTACTGTATTTAAAAGTACTATACTCTCGTACTCAGCATCTCGACTGATGCTCAGAGAAGGGTTACACAAAGTATGACATTATCCTCATTTTAAAGATTAATAAAATCTGGTCAGTAAACAGTACTTGAGTGGTTATGATATGCTAATGGCAATACTAGGGATTAAGGGAAGACCAGCTGGTTGCCTATTGGCGTGAGGAAAGAATTGTGGGTCAGTTCAGTTCAGTCGCTCAGTCATGTCCAACTCTTCGTGACCCCATGGACTGCAGAACCCCAGACTTCCCCGTCCACCACCAGCTCCCAGAGCTTCCTCTATCTCACGTTACTCAGTTGCTCGTGTTACATCACAGTGGGGCTAAAGGATGATTCCCTTCCTAGGAAAGTAGTATACTCTTTTCTGGAAATATGGATCCCAGAACATTTTTCCATTCATAGGTAGTATGTGTCCAAATCACGGAAAAAAAAAATATATGTATATATATGGTAAATGTATGCTGCTGCTAAGTCACTTCAGTCGTGTTCAACTCTGTGTGACCCCATAGACAGCAGCCCACCAGGCTCCCCTGTCCCTGGGATTCTCCAGGCAAGAACACTGGAGTGGGTTGCCATTGCCTTCTCCAATACATGAAAGTGCAAAGTGAAAGTGAAATCGCTCAGTCGTATCTGACTCTTAGCGACCCCATAGACTGCAGCCTTCCAGGCTCCTCCATCCATGGGATTTTCCAGGCAAGAGTACTGAAGTGGGGTGCCATTGCCTTCTCCGTGGTATATGTTTATGTATATCTTTAATTTACAATAGGTTTTCCCCATGGCATAGTACAGTGTATATTTCTCTAGCAGGGAATTAAAAAGAAGTTTCCTCTTCCTCACCTGCTCTTCCAGAAGCAGGATGACCTCAA